>WHYT01015667.1:187644-211664 GCA_009806455.1 Tetrax tetrax
GGAAAAAAAAAAAAAAAAAAAAAAAAAGAAAAAAAAAAAATCTCTCTCTCCCCCACCAAAAGGTACAGAATTGGGTGGCAGCAAAAAAGGACCTAGCTACTTTCATTTACACTGCTAATGCTTCAAACTTGTCTACACTTCTCTGAAGTTATTTTCATCTTGGGATCTGGAAATTCCCTACGCCCTACTTGTTCCATTTCCTAATACCGTTTATGCTCACATGTATACAAGCAAATTCACTCTCGCACAGTCAGTGATACCTTATTTATTTCCCCATGAATTCCTCTTTGAAAAGAGTAAGGATATGGAACAACCAAACAAATACTACTAAAGAAAGGTCACCTAAAAAAGGCAGCATGTTCTTTATTTACTATCCACATCTGAGTGTTTAAGTATGAGGGAAAATTTGACTATGCACTTCCTCCCAACCGCACTGCTCTTAGTAAGTCATCGTATTCCCCAGAGCTACACTGCAGACTTTTGGTCAGCTCTAACTCCGTTGTCAGCCAACTTCAACTCAGTCTCTACTTCACTCTCCTCCAGCCCACACACACGTACCGTGTACAAGCTGAAGTTAACTTGAACAAGTTAACTCAACGAACGCGCTTTATGCCTCCTGAAGCTGTTAATCTTTTGAAAACTAGTCCCTTTTTTGCACCCTTAACTTGACATGAAAGGAGACACATCTCGAACTCCTCAGTTAAATACTTCTGACGCAGCCCAAGGATTTCATTCCCAGTACCGCGAGCAGGTTGGCTATCTCACCCAGAACTCTCCACCAGCCCTTTGGTTTGTGCCAGCTGCTCTCCGTGGCAAGGAAAGGCTGAGGTTACAGAAGCTCCCTCCCAGGTTTCAACATGGAGTATTCAAGAATGAAGACTGATGACTTAGAAGGCATGCAAACGGAAGAGAAAACCCATCAGCGCTGTACCATGACTAAAATGCTACACTCTGCAAGGAAGGACCGAATTTCCTTCCAGAAAGAGTGACAGCAAAATGCATTTTGTGTAATACCTTTCCCTTGAAGGTGAAATGTAATCCAGATTATTCTGCAGCTGTGACAGAGGGTTTGAGAAGTATTCTACATGAGAAACTTCCAGCTGGGTTCAAGTAGAATCTTCAGATTTAAGATCAGACAGAGATTCAAATTCAGCCAAACCATGGAAGTCAGAAATACACAGGTAACTAAAAGATTATACAAATTTCCTGTACTAAAAACCCACTGAATGCTCTTTTCATCATAAAAAAGGATTAGTAGCATATAAACAATTTATGTAAGGAGACTTTAACGATTTTATTGTGATGTGCTATTTAGCATTTGCAGAGGATCCGATTATAAAACTTTTACTTGGTTTTCCATGACTCACCCTCTGAATAACATGTTTTGATTTACCTAACAGCAAGAACTCTTGGTAGGAGACTGTTTTACTAAATGTGGTCATCCAGGCCTACCATCACATTGTTGTTGGATGCAAATTCTGTACAGAAAAGGGAAATTTTGCTCAGTGACCATTAACCAATTGTTCAATCTCACCTAGCTTGGAAGAAGTAATGGTAACTTAGATTTTGGCTACAATTAGAGTAGAGGCTTGTCTCTCAAAACAATCTGGCAACGTCTGGATCACAAGTGATACTGAATACACTGCTTAATGCTATCTCAAAAGAAAAACCAAACCTCTGGACCATGAAGCAGGAATAAGGAACTCTAATACAATACAACACATTCAACTCAGTTATGTCTGATAACAGGAAGCTGGGGTAACCTGGTTAATGAAAAACTATCAATAACAATACTATTCTTTGGAAAGCCAGTTCCTGGCATCTTTGGGTAGTTTTATTAGCTTGGCCATGGCACTGCGGAAAGGCACGGATCCAGCCTGGGTCCCCAAGCGACGTGGTCATGCTCCTCTAGAACAGCACGCAAGGGTTTGTGCAGAGCAGTTCATGTGGGTTGTTTTTTTTTTACAAAGCCTCCAATATCAGGGCTGTTTAGTCCAGAGTCAACACCACTGTTCTGCTATTTGGCCACAGTAAAGTCAGCACCCAAACCGCCTGCTCATGGACGTCACAGACCCGACTGCACAGCGACTGCTTTAACTCAAACAGCAGTAAACTCCTGTTGGCCTACTGGGGCTGGGGTTTTTCTTGTCGTATCAGCCTCAGATCTTCACGGAAACATGGGTTTTGAGGCTAAGATCATCTCAGGAAGAAATAATTCTTCCAGCAAGCAAGAAATCGGTTGTTCGAAGAAGCGAGGAGGAGAGGGACGCCAAGGAAGGACAGAAGCCACTTTCACCCTCGTGAGAGCAATGCGCTCCGAGGGCCGCAGGCCCCAGCACACAGTGCTGCGCGAGTACAAAGTACGCAACCGCATGCACGCCAGCAAACAGCAGCAGCCCTAAAACAATCAAAGCGCTCAATACCCATTCTCCTGAAGACACAATACAGGTAAAATTTCCACCAATATCTTTTTTTTTTTTCCATGACCAGCTCTGTTCCAAACACCAGTAACCTGTATAACCCGAGTCTGCTCAGAGCAGTATAACCCAAGCTGTTGACAGCGGTAGAACAGACAACAACGTACTGATACCCTAAAGAAATACATACACGGGTGAAAGTCAGTAAACAAAACAAAAATAAAATGCAGATGGTATGCAGCTAAAGCAAACTGTATGGTTCACTGCATACCTAGCAGGCCAAGAAGGAAGGGAAATTCCTTCTCAGGGTTTATGTGAACAATGAGTTTCCCTGAAAACTCCAGGAGGCCGTTCCCAGCTCCTCTGCTGGCACCGTTCATAGGAAAAGCAAATGCTGGAAAGGTTGTTTCAGTTCATCACTGACCTCAGTAAAAAGATCTCAGTACCGGTGAACTCCAGTGTAGATCAATGTGACCTCTTGCTTCAGACTGGTATTGTTACAGCACGAACAGCACGCAATGCTGCTTTTCAAAAGAAAATACAGCTGTCACTATGCCACCACGCTCAAATCCACGTTCCAGCAGTCACACAGGTCTGATCAAACCAAGTTCAACACGCTGCTGCTCAATCCCACTCTCAGGAAACCAGTCAATCTCTCCTCAATTTTCATACAAAGCATGAAAAAGACACAAGGTGTAACCATGCAACTGCAAGGAGGGGTGAACTCTTGAAAGCAGTAACCCAGATATTACACAAAAATCAGCAAGAGCAGCAGTCAGCATTATCAGAGTTGTGAATAAAATACATCTCTGGGGATATGCCTGTCACCCCATTTGTTAGCAAGCTTTCGACCACTGGGCATGCAAATACAAATGAACGTGCCTCTGAAACACTTCATGAAAACATTCTCAAAAATTCATCAAGAAGCTCCTTAAAAATCTTCTAAAAGCAATGACACAGAGCACCACAACATCTAATGGCTATTTAAAAAAAAAAACTGTGGCTCTTCTGCTGCATTGTTTCTATTGCATTAAAATGTCAGTGATGGTTAAAATGTGAAAAGTAGGAAAGTCTCATCAATTCAAACCAAACCGCAAACCACTTTGTAAGATCATGGAATTCTACAAGTTAACAGACAAATGAACAAACATGCACACCAATAAAACTGCACAAGAAGAAACACGCCAGCTTCTATTTATTTTCATTTCTGCAGTTTAGGGGAAAAAAGGCTGTAGCAGTTGAGTTTTGTTAAAGCTGGAGGTAAATTTTGGAAGTTTTCATTAAAGAATTTAAAATCATTTTCTTTTTCAAAATGGCTTTGATTCAAAGCAGGGATATGAATGGAAAAAGTTATGAAAACCTTTCAGAACCTGAAAACAGGGAAGACTGGAACAAACATTAAGTCATCTATGGATAATGCTCTCCAAATACAAATTCCTACGCTCAGTCTTTTAGTAATACTTTGATGTGTGCTGTGGTTAAAGAGAAAGTTGAAAGAAAGGACAGAAAAAAAGGTAGGTTCTTTAGTTGCATGTATGTGCAACCCATTATTGCAAAATTTTAGCTCAGACATAAAAGCTGGTTTATAACACTGACACCAATTTTTACGGAAGTTTCCACCTCCTGTTTTCACAGGAGTTGAGAATCTCTGAAGAATTCCTGATTCTGTGAACAAGCCCAAGTACTAACCTCGTTTTACTGACAGTGGGCGCACAAAGTACGTGCCAGGCATGACCTAGCAAGCCAGGGAGAAAGACGGGAGTAGAAAACTCTGTCTGCTCTTCTCATGTCCACTTTCTCAGCATATATGAGGCCAATCTTTCCTCCCTTAATCACTTAGAAATTGATAATGAAAATAAAAATATTTGAAAAACAATTAACTGACTTACCACTTAAAAAAAAACCAACTGAAAGATTAAGAACAAACAATATGATCTTGTTTACCTACAGTATACTGCATCTCTACTTAGTCAGTGTTTTACATCTAGTAAATATATGCTAGCACATTTACAACTTTTGAGAAAAGAGTCTGAAATCCAACCTTTACAGAGCTGACTTAGTTGTTAAATCCAGAGAAATACCCACTAAAAAAAAAAAAAAAACCAAAAAAAACAAACCAAACCCATGCAGTTAATCATTGAACACAAGTGCCACAACAGCAAATCCATTTGTGAGATTTTTCCATCTTGGATTGGTCACTGAAGGTGTCAGAGTCCTACTGACATTGGACAAGTGGCTGCTCATTTACCTGAATTTTCTGAATTAACGTAACAGGAGAAGTGCAAGAATATACAGCAATGTATCACTGCACAAATTTAATTGAATAAATCTTATTTAGCTGATGTTAATGACTATCCTGCGTGTAAACTGCTCCTGCTCTCCAGCCAACATAGTTTTAGGCTCTAATCAGCTTGCAACTCAACAGAAGCAACTGGAGTATTAGCATAAGCTGCTACAGGAATAGTTTGATGATTAATTGTAACTAATCATGTATTGTTTATAAAATCTTTAATTTGGAAGAGTTCATAGCTTTAGCAATTCTCAATTCTTACATAATATCTTTACTACAACAGTGGTAATGAATGAATTAAATTTCATTCACACAGTGTGAAGAAAGTAGAGAGCGGTAGGTATTACATTAATTCTGGTTTTCCAGATGGGAAACTGCAGCACAGAAGAATGCAATGACATGCCCAGGATCACAGGCAGAAAACTGTAATTTTAACTTCAAGGTTCTGGTCTGAATTTTCGCTGGTCAACATAGCTGACTGCTGTTCTTGAAAGTTCTCAGCACTGACAAGCACAGCTTTCACCGAGCACTTCAGAAAAATCTGCACGCTCAGAGGCAGACAGACCTATGTTTCAACAATAAAGACTAACGCAAACATTAGAAGCCGTGTTTGTATAGATTACTAAGCACCTAGTAATAGTCTTTAAATCCAGGACACAACCCAAGGGTCCTGCTTTCCTGGTGTCTCTTTAAAACTCGTTACCCTGCCCTTTCCCATAAAGCCACCGCTTCCTCTTGTCCCTTGCAGACACACACAGCCTGCTTGTAGGTGCTGTGCAAGCAAGAAGACCCAAGACTTGCCAGGCTCAACACTCGGGGAATATTCCACACAAGGAATACACACACCCAGTGTGAGGTTTCTGGAAAAGTTCCAGAAGTGTCTATCTAAGGTAATATTAGCAAAATCTAAAGGATTTCCGTTTGTCCTTCCTTCCTCTCCCCATGCAAAAACCCTGCAAGGGCGTTAAGGAGCACAAAGTTACCCTGCAAAATTTAAGAGGCATTCTTAACACTGCTGCTTCAGCCACCGGCCAAACAAAACTTTCCTTTCTCCGTTAACGTACCGCCCGTCTCGTAACTGCAACGACCTGCACTGGGAGCCAGGGACCGGTACCAAATTTTACGTGTCGGGAGAACAATCCTCTCAGAACTAAATGCTGCCAATCCTGCGTTTTGAGTTTGCAGCAAATTACTAATAAAAGTCTCAGGAAGTCCTACACTTCTGAAACGACTTACTAAAAATATCTTATCCCGACAGAAAAAAAAAACCAGCAACAAGAACTTGCTCATCAGTTTACAGTAATGTACTTTCCCCAACACGAAAAGCGCTGGCGATACCAGCGTACAGAGACATGTTCATCTTGGTACAGGCAGATGATTAAAACAAAAACCCACTATAGACTCAATTTTGGCTGCAAATATGCTGATGTCTGCTGGAAGCAGCTTTGCAACCTCCTGTGGAGAGAGTTGTGATTTTCACCTGCGTAACCTGGATCTGAATGTAAAAGCCCATTCCTTTATTAAAACAAAAAAGTCACTGGAAAAGGAGCTCGCCGAGTTTGATAGCAACACGCTCATCATCAAGCAGCTGTATACACATTTAAATTAGTTAAAATACGAGATTATAATGAAAATATAACAAACGTCCTCCTGATAAAATTAAAGCACTATTAAAAGGAAAGAGACACAGAAAATTACCTTCCTTCTTGCTGAAAGATACGCAGTCAGAACAAGACAAGCTGCACGCTTCGAGCCGTTAATAAAAAGAAGAGCAAGCGAATGAATAGCTTTCGGATGAATCCAAATAGTTTTTGTTTCTCTGCTGCAGTTTCACCACTCCCACAGGGTAATTTCTATGTTCACTTTGTAACGAAAGCAAAGTACAGGTCAGAATAAGAAAGGGAGGAGACCAAAAAAAAAAACTCCACGGTATTAGTCAAAGTTTGTCATTCTTGCTATCTTGCTTTCAAATGGGGGAACCAGGGCTGGTGTGACAAAAGGGGATTTAGAGAGGGCGTTCTGCTTATGCTTAATAAACCAACAGCTCGGTTCATCTGCATTTTATATGATCTGATTGGCAAAAGCAGGAAGCAAGAAAGCCTTTCAAGTGCATGATTTATGGAAAGATTATCACATGACTAAAAAGCACAGAAGAAGAAGGGCCAAATTCAGCTTTCATTTACATCGAGGTCGATCTCCTGTAACTGTTGCCTTTGACAGATTTATTCCGTTCAAAACAGAGCAAAATATTTGAATATTTGGTCTCCGTAAAGACATAAAAACATTTTAAAATCAGAAGTTAGCCTCTGCTTTTCAAACACAGCAATTGTTTCAGGTCAGGTCAACACAGAATTTCTGCAGTGGACAAGAACCACACGATTTATTTGGAGGCTACTGTTCAATACATTTCTGCCGCCTCTCCGCCATCACTCCAAACAATCCAGCTACCGATTGCTGATCCACGCACTCTTGTACGCTTACAGAGTCTTAGGAAGATTTTTAAATCCACTGTAAATTTTAAAAAGGCAAGACAGTCCCCAAGTGCATTGGAAACTCTCTCTTGCACTTCAAAGAAGTTAATGAAAGCACACATTCACTTTATTATTTGGGGAACAAAATGCAAGAACGCAACATCCAGCAAACTACTGAAACTTCTGTTCAGATGAGAATCAGTAATGCTCTGGTTTTTGCTCTGTTGCCAGCAATTAAATCTACATTTCCACAAAAAGCTTCTCATATGCATGGACTTTTATACTAAGAGGGGAAAGTGTGAGAGATGAAAGAAAAACTAGAGAGGAATGTTTCTTAGGATGTTACCCGAGCGCTAAAGAAAAATGGAAAGTAACGAAGGGATAAGAAACTAAGAGAAGACATTACGGAAGACAGTAACACAGAACTATCCTGGCAGAGGCGGCGTTTTTTTCAGCGATGACCTCAAAGCACTGCTGTCCCTTGAGCAGCTCACTCAGATGGCAGAAGGTTAAAAGCACTGAGGAAAACCTGAATCACTGGACCTAAAAGTGGAAAAGGGGAGAGAGGGGGGGGGAAAAAAAAAAAAAAAAAAAAAAAAAAAAAAAAAAAAAAAAAAAAAAGACTTTGCGGTACAAGCCCACTTTTAATACGATGCTCTCTTTTAAATCCTGAAGGACTCTACTCCCTTTTGACAAACACTTGGTGAAACACACACATTGCATGTGCAGATGGTAGAACCATAATGGCAATTCATTTTATTAAGCTAGAGTACGAAACTTCATCTTTATTTCACACACAGTAGTAACAAACTCTGAATCAAACTGGGGAAATTTTATGCACGGCTTTTTGTGACACTACCAAGTGTTTCAGTAGCATGTAGCTTTGTTGGCATGTGTAAGAACGACATCCAGATCAACTTATGACACTGGCATCTAATAAAAAAAATAACGTTAAAAGGGCAATTATCACAGAATTCCCTGTGCTGTCTGAAGAGTAGGACCTAGTCTGAGGAGAACACAGGGCACGCTTCACGTAAACAGCTGAGTAATAATGTATGTAGTTGAAAATACAGCTGGTGGTCCATAAAGTGTTTTTGACGGTTTTTAAATATCAGCTCCTGAAGTATTTTTCCTGTGCTTCAAAACTGTCACATCTGTCCCCAGCAAGCGTGGCAGCAACCCCAAGAAAGATTCAAAACAAGATAAAAATAATTTTAAAAACAAATAGTAACTGTTTATCATACTGTCCAGGAAGTGGTTCTGTTTGAGAAATCCTGAACAAAAGTGAGTGCTGATTTATAAACCTGTCTTCACTGGAGTAACTCAAGCATCCTTAACAATAAGCAGTGAATAGGATACAACATTCATGAATACACAACACCTTCTAGGAGACTTCGCCTCCACACAACAGAGACTAGATCACCGGTGGGTTAGCTGCTATCAGCACTGGGTTTATCTTACTCAGCTACAGATGCCAAAAAAAATTACAAGCTTACTTTAAACTATGTTCTTGAGCAGCTGTCAAAAAGAGGCAACTGCCGATAGTGAATCTTGTTAAATTCCTTAGGAATAAAAATTTACATGAACAACAGAAAAAGCTTTGCAGGTCAGCTCGACAGCGAAGCAGACTTTCAAATTCCCTTAGGCAAAAGCTACTTTCTCCAACTGCAATGCAGACTTTCCCAAAAAGAGATCTTAGCATGAAAAACCTCAAACCTGTTGCTCTCAAGTTTCTTGCTAATTAACTCAGAAGTTGCTGGCAGACTGGAGATGAAGAAGGGTAATGGAGTTACATACTCACACAGAATTCAAGAGAGGAACTAGACAGAGTACGGAGTAATAACTTAAGGCGTAACATCACAGAAGCCGTTCTGAAGAACAGAAGTTGTCTGTAAAGATGCTGTGTCCCTGAACAACGTGGCTGCAGACTGGGAGCAGCAGTCAGGAACACTCGCTGGAGACGCACTGAGCTGTGCTTCAGCTCATCCCTGAGGATCACGGTAGAACATGAGACGAACAGTGTAGACCCACGCGGTAACGAACCATCTCATTCTGCACAAATGCACTAAGACTTCAGGCTTATTAAAAGGTTTCAGTGCTTTGTTTAGGGGTTTTTTTGGTTGTTTTGTTGTTGTTCAGCACCTTTCAAACACTATGTTTCACAAAACTTCAGCAGAAATTCAACTGGAGAAAAAATCACAAGTGACATGATGGCTGCTGGACTCCTGAATCTCAATCTTCTACAGTCATCTTATAAATCAAAATCCCTTGGGAAAGATAAGAGAGATCTGAATGACCTAAAACCAGTCCATTTCTAAAAATATTATGCTCTTCATTCAAAGTGAAGACAACTCAGAGCTGGTCTGAGTTATGGAAAAATTAAAAAGCAGAGACCTACAAGGGACAGTGCGTGGGAGCCACGTATCTGAGGCTGCCAACCCATCTTTGGACCACCAGTAAGTAACGGCAAAGACATGCTTTGAACTGCTGCATTCAGATTCCATCGCTCATTTCCTCAGGGTCTCCACCAAAAAAAAAATTGCAGAAGAAAAGCAAATCTAAAAAATTCTTTCTAGGTTGATTACACACAGAAATAGGAAAAATAAATGCATGCCTGTCTACCAGTTCATTCGAGATGTATGCCAGACAGGAGGTATTAGTCACTCTTCTGAGCACAATATTAGGATGTTGACTGCAGCCAGTCAAAGACTGGCGCTTAAGAATGGAGCCATCAAATTCGTTTCCTGGTCAAAATTCACAATCGAAAGAGAGACCTCTCAGAGAGAGGGTTAAACATGGGAACAGAGAAGAAACAGACTTGGAAGGTGACTGTGCTTCAAGGTTTAATTGTCATGAAATTCCTCCAGAGGAAAGGGAGTGTTTCTGCATGACACAGCCAGCAAAACATGCAAGAGTCACATCCTGGTGAAGGCTTGCAGCTCCAGCATGTATGACCTCAGAGGACAGAACACCGGCCAGGTGAAGGTAAAGGGAAGGAATGCAAAGCAAAGGTTTTCTTTCTAGGAAGACACTAGGAGAATACTGCCCTTCTTGTGGGACTGAGCTTATGGCTGGATCCCCAACGTGCACCTCGAAGGATGAAATCAGTAGGCCTTTATCACAGCATTTTCAAAGTCCAGGGACAACCTTCATCCTCATTTAAGTGGTGCTGTCGGGCTGAACACCACGGCTTAGCACCACCACCAAAGATAAGTTTACTCATGTTAACCATCTCTCAGGCCCTGGCAAAGCCCCACAAGAGCAGCCAACTAAAGATAATCTTTCTACACCCTTCACGCCGCAGGAGGACTACCCACTGTCTCTGGGGACTGAGGTACATCTGAACTGCTGTTCCTTCCATGTTTCACCGTCACTTCTATCCACTCTGCCCCCCTTCCCACTCAGAGGGAATACTGCAAACTAAATTAGTTTAATAAGCCATTTGTAGCATCATACTGTTTCAAATTATATATCCTTTACAGCATCTTGAAATGAACATGAGGATAGATTTGACTCACTTAGCAAAATCTGACTCATGCTTCTTGGGTATGGAAAAAACAGTTTGCAGAGTTCGCTCCTGCAGGCTGTAAACTCTTGAATCTCACCGTAGTTTTATTTAAGCAACAGCCATGTTACCAGACCTCTAGTTCCCTGTGCACCTTGAGCACCGGAGCAGAAAACAGGGAGAACACAGTAAGAACAAAGTGAGTTAGAACAGTTACCTTTTGCTAAGACGGGAGCACACGGCGTAGATGCTTTTTTGAGGAAGAAGCTAAATATAATTTAAAGAAAGGTATGTTTCATTTTACTAGAGAAAGTTACACACTCAAAGTCTAAAGAGGAGCAGTCAGACTAAGAAATCAAGTCAATACTAGATGTTTGCTTAGCCAGTTCAGCTTCTGCATACAAAGGCCAAACTTTGCTATTATTCAAGTTTTATAAGATTATACCTCCTTTGATTTTTGAGGAACTACTTGCCTATTGTGAATCTGAATGGGCTCCTGTGAATTTACACTATGTGTACACAAGAACCATCAAACCTGTTCAAACTAATTACATGAAGGGAAAGTTCCCCTCTTTATTCTTTTTGGTGGTGCTCCTGGTTATCGTCTAGGTTCCTCTCTGATGGGGTTTACACACACAGCAACTATGCAAATATTGGAGCTCCAAGAGCCAACAAAAAAACCATAGGAAGTCTTCCGCGTTTTCGAATATAATTCCCTAGTGGATGGAATTCCATTTAAGACTGGCTTATTCAAAATTATACAGATTACTGGTAACGTCTGTGTGAACATCGGAACCCTTCTAAGGACATACTCAAAGGCTACTACAACATGAGCTGCTTCTGAGAACCAAAGCTGCATTCATGTTTCCTCTGAAAGCAGCAACTACTTCAGCAAATAAAGTATGGTTTTACTCAAAATTATTTTCACTGAACTGCTACCTGGCGACTCATTGTAAACTCACAACCTCAAAATGCTTCATAATGCAAAGAATTTTCCAAGGAGGCAGATTCACTTAAGGAAGAGGACTAAGAGAGAAAATATGCTCAAGATCAGTCTGAACTGTTTAAAGTGCTAGACATTTTTTTTTCTGTTGTGCCAGTAGATTTGAGGTTTTACATCAGATGCTAAAGAAGTCCAGAAAATACCAACATCATTCAACATCAGTACTGTACCTTGAGATTGCCAAGTTCACCTTCCTTCTAGCATGCCCATGGCGCAAGAGA
Organism: Tetrax tetrax; assembly: GCA_009806455.1. NCBI lineage: Eukaryota > Metazoa > Chordata > Aves > Otidiformes > Otididae > Tetrax > Tetrax tetrax. The sequence goes on from WHYT01015667.1 coordinate 199,552, forward strand.
GGAAGAGTGAGAACTGGATACAGGAGTAATCCTTGGATTAAACTTGCACAGAACACTAGTTATTAGCCAAACGCCTTCATCAGCCCTCTGGTTACCTCAGGGGCTACTGAGAAAACACAGCCAGACCCCGCTCAGGAGGGCACACAACGGCAAGCAGCAACGGTCAAGAGCTGCGGCAAATTCTGATTACGCCTATGGAAAAAAAACCAACCAACCCTTTAATATGAAAATACTGGAAGATGAGAGAAGAAAGGTTATTAACTCTCTGTTCTTGGAGATTTTCAACTAGCAAAGGCCCTAAGCAGCTTCACCTAACTTGCGAGTTAGTCTTACTTAGAGCAGGAGGTCGAACTGGACTGCATGAAGAGTCCAGCCCAGTTTACAATTAGCATGATTTAATTGCAGCTTGTTTCAAACACGCATGCTACGGTGCCATGCTCTACTCACAAGACACAGCTACGTCCTGACTGAGCACCAGGAGCTCTGGAGATGGAGTGCAGTTACACACTGTCCTCCAGACCTCAAGGCTTCTGTCATGTTTTGCTCTACTTCCCCCCGCGAGTATTATTACCTCAGCACTTTGCCCTACCAAAAAAGGTGGGAGATCTGGGTCATACATGGTTTGGATTTCCCAGAGGTAAGCCGTTCTAAGAAAAGAGAAAACATTCTGCAGCATTTCTCAATGTTGCTGTTATAGGAGACTCGTGGATGGGGAACGTAAGGTCCCTACCTTGCCTACAGTCATCTGCATCAGGCAATCTTCACACTGCCTGAAGAACATCCTTCCAAGAGAATTTTCCTCCACAGAAACACTACCTCTCTTCTCACAAAATCACCTAGAATAACTACTAAAATTAGCCAGCAATTTCCCAGAAGTCGCGAATTTCAGTCTAAAACTTGAGCCGCTCAAAAAACTCCCAAACATAACAATTTTTACACTGCAAAACACTGATTGCATGGAAATGTGCTGATTTCATCAAAATGCTCTATAAAAGGCAGTAAGACTGGCCGGCAGGCCAGTCTGTCCAGCTTCCTGCCAGGCTGCCTGCCAGCCCTAGGGTGGGTACTCCAAGCTTCTCAGTTCAAAAAATAAAAATCAGATATGAGAAGGCTCCCATGAGATGGGGATTCTGCTTCCTGCAGCTCTCTAAATAGGTGTGTGCGTCAGGAGGGATAAAGACGCCTCTGCTATCACACAGCAAGAGTGGCTTCTCAACAACTGAAGACGTTTATAAAAAATTTGTTTTATTTCCAAAGACAGATGCCATTGCTAAGAGCATGGAAGTGAGAGGATGAGACATCTCTGCACAAATAATAATCTGTGAGAGGGAAGAGAACAGCAAAGAAATTCAAACAGCAAATGACGAATTAAAGGTGGGGAATTCCTGTTTTATCCCTTCTGCAGTGTGCATGCAGCTATTGCATTTAATTAAAATAAATTACAGCTAGCTTGTATACATACTGCAGGGCTTTCAACAGCCCTGAACTGAAACACCGCGCCACTGAGTAGCTGTCCCCCAAGAGCTCACACTCCTTGTTTCCAGACGTGGAATACTGATGCTCTGTCACAACACAGTTGCAGCAAGGCTGATGGATTAACGTGGAAGAAAAAAAAACACAAAGAATTCTGCTTTTATACCATCTACTTCCTCAGCCCTGTACATGGGATTCTTGCCAGGACGCTGGTAACATTAATGGAGAATGCAAAGCTGCACATCAGTGCGTGAGGCTGCTTCTAAGCGAGGATGTTTCTTTGGATAGCTGCATCTTCTAGGTGCGGTGATTTAACTCCATTGAACTAAACTATTTTTGCAAGACCTGGCTGTGTAAGATCGATGCATTTTCCTGGTTCATCACTGCATCCACACAGTTTAATGCCTGCTTGAATTCAATTGTTGCATTTGCAGCATCTCAGACAGGAACTTCTCTCTGCACAGAGATTCATACTTGCTGTGCTGCACGTCACCCAGGCGAACTGTCCACTGCTGCTGCGTAACGGCGGTTTGGTACATCAGCCCTTCAAGTCTGAAGGGCAGAAGGTGATCAGGTGTTCAGGAATGCTGCTGAAGTGCTGTGCCATGGGATCTGATGGCGATGCAGAGTACACTAACAGCCTGACAATATGCTTTCTGGTGACAGAAGCTGTGTTTCCAATCACCATCAGGCTCTAGATAAGCCACCCACCCATGATGCTCCAAGCTCTATTGTCTGATGCGTTAGATTAGCCAATATTAATGTAAAGCAGTCTACAAAGGTCAGTTAGGCCAGGTTCTTAAACTGCAGCCTGCTAAGTAAAATGAACATGGAAATAGTTCTTGCCAGACCATGCCCCCAACAGAATTAGAGATGCAACGTACCCAACAGTACTCTCCACCTGACGGCGTTCAGTAGATATTTGGACAGCAGAAAGGATCAGTTAAACCCTACCTTTATCAGCTGCAGAGTATCAATCAATAGCATTTGAGGGGAAAAAAAAAAATTATTTATTCTTGCCTTTGTGAAGGCATGAGTGAGGAGGAAAACAATTTTAAGTAAGCTTATAGAAGCCCATAATCATACTAATCCAAGATTTTATTTTAAAGTGCTTTACCAACAGCAAGTAAAACGTAAGTATCTCTGTCAGGAGAAATGGAGCAGGAAAATGCAAAGCAAATTGTCCAAGCTCACAGATGAAAAGTACAAACAGCATACATGTCTCCAGGCTCTGTTTGTGTGTCCTATTGCCTTTTTATTGAAAAAAAAACCAAAAAAAAACCAAAACTTATTTTGCACTACAACAAGGCTGTCCAAATAGTTTTAAGAGCTCCATCTCCATAGATTATTTTTTTTTCCTGATGTGATACCACTTCACTTGTTATCTCCTCCTTTATACACATAAAATATAAGAGACTTGGCATTTCAGAACCAAGAGAAGAGGAAAAAAAAAAAAGCCAAGTCCTAAATTTTAATCTACCAGCAAATTCTGTTTCATATAAACTGAATGTAGGTTTGAAATAGCAATTGGTCTTTTGGGGAGAGAAAACATTGCTTGGAAATGGTAGGAAAATTAAAAGTGCAAGAGGCTACTAAATGTGTATTATTTACGATGTCCCTGTTTCCCATATTAATATGATGCATAGTGTATTTTATGTATTACCCGTTCAGCTGTAAATACACTTCACTGCAGGCAGAGACAAAACAAACATTCAAAATGCTGACCAACCCACAACGTAACGTTATGCTTTTAGGGGGAACTATAAGGATTAAGACAATTTCGAAGGGCAACCCTTTAAAACCAAATTTGGTTTTCTTACATACGCATTCCGTAGCTTAGAGGCAGACAGCTCTGCACTTAGAAGTGGAGCAGTGGGTGGCAGGCCTCTTGAGAATTTCCACAGCTGAAGACAGCAGCATCCAGCGACATCAGCTAGCTGTAAACGAGCGAGGCTGGCTCTGAGAAGTAGTACGCATGCCATCTGCGCTGTGCTTTGCTCACTAACATAGCTGGCTTTCCAACCACGCTAGATTGGGCAGAGCCTGTGACACTGAAGAGTGCATGGTACGGTCTGTGGTGCCTTGGTGGGCCACAGTGGTTTTTAAACCATCTCTGGGTTCTGGTCCCTGCTCTGCTGTGTATCTGTCACGGTCCCTTCACACCCTAAGTGCTCTCCTTAAAGCGCATCTCCCCCATCATGAAAGCTAGAGTAACAATCTCTGTAACTTCTTAAAGCAAGCTTTAAATTGTATAGCTGTTTGTACGCAAGGTAACATTAAGCACTTCATTTTCAAAGGTAGGGTATTTACACTCTTATGTCACGCTGAGGGTACTAATACCCACCTGAACTCCTAAAACAGGCTGGAAATCTCCATGATTATTTGTCACAGACACATCCACCAAGATGGGAACTTCCTCTCTGCATCTTCTGTTCCCCCTTGTCCTGTCACCAGGAGGCTGGTTCCATACGGAGAAACCACCTGCCTCAGAGAAGCCAAGTCTCTTCCCGAGCTTGCCCCATCCAGAAGGATTACAAAACACCACAGACAGCAGAGTAGCAGTGGAGAAACCCAGAGGGCCACCCACATTGACCATCCATGTAGGACAACAACTACCCTCCTGGAAGGGTGACAGAATAGGTTGTCATCTCCCAGGCTGAGCAGTTCACCTAGTCCTCCAAGCCGATGAGCTAAGAAGGATGTTTATCGAAGAAAGGGCACTTCTCATCACAACACGGTAGCCAGGATGAAGGCAGGAAAAGGGAAGAAGCATTTCTTCTACAGAAGACAAAACAGATTCAGTCTCACAGAAGAGGTGCTGAAAGACTAAGAAAGGACTGCAGTTCTGGCATGTTCATTACTTCACATATATGTAATGATTTTATGTTTTAAAGAAAAAAAAAAAAAATCCCTGTTTTTTTCTTTTCATATAAAGCTATATTCCCCCCCTGCCCCCATCTTCATGCAAGTCTCAAAACCCAAGGCAAATGGAACTGCGCGATACGAATACAATACATAAAACTGCGAGACCAAGAAGGCTGAATCACTGACTTCTGAACCAGAAGTGAACAGGTTGTACTGCCTCTGTTCCTCAGAGAGTACACGTTAGGAGCAGTGATTTATCTCTGTCCATCCCATGCTGGCCTGCGCGCAGGTTGGACTCAATGACTAAGGCTACTCACAAACACAAGTGCAAAATGCGTTGCGATGTAACAGTTCACAGCAACATCGGAGAATTCTTTTTCTAGCCAAGGGCCAAGGCTTTTAAATATATTTAGCAAGCCATGTCCATGTGTTAATAAACATGTCAGTACTGTTCTACACTAATGTGAATAAATAATGTGAGAAATACGTGTGAGTAGGCTATAGGAAACAGTTTTGACATATATAGCCTTTAGGATATAGACTCCCACCCTTGAGCTACAGAAACTAGCATCAGTTAGGGGAAAATAAAATGTAAATAAAGTCTAATAATGATTTGTTAGCCTCAGAGTTTCATGTTAAGAAAAAGTATTATCAATGCACAAGTATATATTCAATCAAGACAATGTTTTTTTCACCCAGCATTTCCACAGAGAGGTTTAAAAAGACTGATACACCATCCTCTGCCTGATGCTCACTCTTTCCAGCACCAGGAGACAAACACGGCTGCAGCTTACACCGGGAGAAACAGTGTATTGAAGATTCCACCTTGCTCCCTTACTCTCTGTGTGCAGATACATTTGCCTGAGAGAATCCACCAAGACATCAGAGTAAGCACCACTGCAAGCTGGATACCTGACTGATCTCTGAATTCACATTTTCAGCCTGCAAATCGGTGAAAGGTGAATTTCTAGGTAAACTCTGGATCTTAGATATCTAAAATTATCTGAAAGCAAGTCTTTTTATCCTGCTTTTTAACAAGAAATTAAAAGAAAAAAAAATCATAGAATGGTTAGAGTTGGAAGGGACCTTCAAAGGTCATCTAGTCCAACCCCCCTGCAAGAAGCAGGGACATCCCTGACTAGATCAGGTTGCTCAGAGCCTCATCCAGCCTGGCCTGGAATGTTTCCAGGGATGGGGCATCCACCACCTCTGGGCAACCTGGGACACTGCTCTACAACTCTCATTGTAAAAAATTTTTTTCTAATATCTAATCTAAACCTCCCTCCTTCTAATTTAAACCCATTACCCCTTGTCCTATCACAACAGGCCCTACTGAACAGCCTATCCCCATCCTTCCTGTAGGCCCCCTTGAGGTACTGGAAGACCGCTATCAGGTCTCCCCGGAGTGGCTTCCCATTTCAAACATTAGAAATCTTTAGAAAACTGCAGTTTTGTAGTATCAGACTCTGATTAACAGAGAAAGCAGAGATGAGGAAGGCAAGAACACATGCCAGTTACCACTTAGCTTGGAAACGTGTAAGCCAGCTCTTGGGAATACAGATGCACATAGTCCAGGTTGACACATCACCTCTTTTTTTTTCACAGTTGCAGAAAAGTTGGTTTTAGCAGATGTATTACTATGGGAAAGGAGGAGGAAAGAAGATACAAGAGTCCTGCTCCCTGGGGCTTCCTGCAGCCTAGAAAATGGCTGCAGACAGCAAATCCAAAACTGATGGACAGCCCATCCTTTAGCCCACCGAAGTGCAGCGAGCGGCACAGATCGTCGCAGCACACAGCTCCTATTCATGTGGCACAAGAGGGGTGCTCCTACAAAGTGCCCATAAAAATTTCTCAGTGTTCATGGTGGTGCCAGAGTTTCGTATACGAAGCCATCACACCACAGATACAACTCATAAAAGGAAATGTGATAACTAGCCTCAGCACACTCCTCTCTTCGCAAAGCACACATTAAGCTTACAGGTACTTTCATATCTGACAAAAATTAAAAGTGCTCTTTTAAAAGTAAGTTGTGTTTTTATGTTTCTAACTCATCTAGAAGACAGCACTGTCAAATGGAGAATTTCTTTCTGAATACTCACTGCCTGTGTTAATGGCTACTTCACACACCTCAATAGCACTGACCTCTTTCTGGTTTGTCTCCTTTTATGCCCTACATGCCAGTGGACCTTCTCAGAAGAAAACAGATATCTGAAGAGGAAAACGGCTTTCTTTACTGTTGCTGGCTATACTTTTCTCTTAAAACTTTACCCATCCTTTGCCTCTCTACGCTATCAGATTGAACAGCAATATGCTCCATGACACCTGTTTGCTCACACATCTGCAAGGAGTGGGCTGTCTCATGAGGACAGGTACTTTTACAGGCTCTTACTTCTGAAGAGTCAAAATATTTGTATGTATCACTGTATCTAAAATCTGAAGTAGAGATGGTGCCCTCGCTTCACAGGCAAGAGCACCAAACGTGACTGATGAAGCAGCCTTGTACACGAGTCAGCAAACTTCAACTGCCAATAAAAAGCTTTTCATCAACTTGTCCGCTTATTAGACCACCCTACATCTTCACACAACCAACAATTCAAATAGGGCTACGGCGGCAAAGACTTCTACCAACCCTGAAAATGACTGTGTGCATACACACACATATATATAAGATGGTCCCCAATATTGACACTTCTTCCGTAAGATACTGCCCAGAATGAATATGCTGACACGACACCATGTACTCTTGTAGAGATCCTACGGAGCAGAAGTAATCTCTGAGCCCACTTTTTAAGTGCAGACATTAGTCTTTACCATGACTGGAAGTATCTATGAATATAACAAAAGCTCTTTTGGATCATTTTGAAGTACAGTGTTAAAAACCCGATGGTTTATGCCTTGCAGTAGAAGCACCTGGCTAAAATGCACAGCTTAAATGGAAATCTCTGTCTGGCAGGTGAGGTCACTAAGAACACAAAGTTCCCTTTCCAAAACAAAGATAAGAGCAGATTTAATACATCAATCTTGCTATAAATCTTGGGGGAACTACAAAGTCTTATTCCCTATCCCGAAGTATTTATGAAGGGCCAAGGATCTCAGATCCCAAAGCCTGAGTATTTTAAGGAAATGCCCATGGAGGAACTAACCCCACAACTTACTGCTTCCTTCAGCGCAGAACAACCTAAAGGGTGATTCCAGTAATCAGATGTCCAACTAGAAAAACATCAAAGAAATAAAACACAGTGTTTCAGAAAGTTACAAGTTTTAAGATAAAGGAATTCCGTATCTCCTGATACAACCTGGTGGTTTTACCTGGAGCTCCAGTTGTGCAGAGTTTTGGCAAATGTATTTCTCTGCGCACCTGATGTTCCACGCGAACCACCAAATGGATTGCCTTGGAAATCTACGACATACAACTCCTTACAGGCTCTTGGCAGAATTCCTTTCTTATCTGCTCCCAGTAAGTAATGTCCAATTTCACCAGCTTTTTCCAGCTGTCAGAAAACGACACGGGTTCCATGATGTGCAGTCACCCTCCAGACACTGAGGCCAGGTATCACAACTTAATCATCCCTGCGTACCTGACGATTTATTAAGTTACTATCTGCCTCAAGGACTACATTCATTTTGGGTTTTTCCTGCATGCGGTCCTGGAGTTTCTAGAAGGTACTCTGATGACAAACGCAAAGGAGTACAAGCTGGCAGCACAACAGACCACACGCTGAAGTAACTCACTGTTTCTACAGTTTATACGCATCATGAGAACCCAACGACTACGAGCGGCACTCACTGTATACAAGGAAGATGTTAGAGACTATTCTGGATTAATTTTTTCTTGTTGTAGCATCACCTATGCCAAAAAGCCACCTGTGCACATCACACCATCCCCTAGCCTAATGTGCAAATGGACAGGGAAATTAAGGAAGTCTTTGATAATTTCACTGGTGTTTCCAATATGAATGTTGAGACAGATTTTTTTTTTTTTTTATTTTTTTTTTTTCAAATTAAGAGCTGCATCACACCATGCAACAGCTTTTATTCTTTACCTGGCTAGACATTTCCCAATGTAGTTTAGCATGACACTAAGAGAAAACTTACTGTAAGTTACCAGGAGAGAAATCAGCATAGTAGGGAGCGCTGGACAACAGCAGTTCATCAAAACAAACGTTGGAGATTTCACCGATTATCACTTCCAGCACTGACTACAAGTACTGCAGGGAAAAGGTTGACCTGGTTAAGGACTTTTCCATTCCTAACTACGATCTCTCTTGGAATGTGCTAAGGAAACAATCGTCCTACTGAATCATTTCAAGAATTTTACAGCCAAGAAGATTTACTACCATAAAATAGGTCTTGGAAACAAGAATATTTGAGGAGACTCAATAGCTATTAAATCCGTGTGGAAAACATGATGCTGAAGGAATCCCATATGCCTGACACATGTTCTACCACTTTTCTTTTTTTTTTTTTTTTTTTAATAGAAGGTGTCTATAAAAAGCAAGTCTGTAGAATTACTTAAACTTTTCAGACAAAAAGAAAAAAAAAAAAAGACACAGGTATAAATCAAAATGACATTCATGTAAGTAATAGAAAAATTACAAATAGAGCACCACACAAAAGCTGTTTGACAAACTGGAATCAATGACTTCAAAACCTATGTGTAAAAAACATACTTATACTTTAGTAAGCAAGCTGAGGCACATTTTGCAGACTTATAGGGATTTTAAAGTTGAGTCAACAATACATAGAAAACCTCAGGCAATCTTTTAATGAGTCCACTTGTTAGCCGGTGTGAAACCAATTCAGAACAATCTTGGGTTTTGTTATTACAATTGCAATGTAGATGTTGTTACCACAAAGAACAAGCTCTGTTCAAGACACTTAAAAGCATCTATCTTTAAAATTTGCTATTTTCTACCATAAGTGAACCAGAAAGATGAGCTCTAAGGCTTGCTATCAAAAATACCACTGATAAACATTCTGCTTTCTTGACCAAAACGGAAAGAACTCCTGCGCTAAACCATAAACACATAGAGTACTCTCAAGTAAACAGTTTTAATAGATTCAAAAATACTCAGCCAAAAATACAGCAGCCTTAAAGTAACATTAAAGCTTTTCTTACACCAACTGATCTTACGGAGAATACTAACAAGCTTTGGAGCCCCAAAACCCTTTCCAGTCCTTCTTGCACTTCTGCAGGTTGGTCTGATTCTTTAAATTTTATCAAAAACAGCCTAAGGTAAACCCTTTCCCTACAAACCTCTCCTCTCCACATCCTTGGACCATGGCTGCTATGACAACGCAGTTACATGACACAGTCTCGAACTGCTTCATGCCTTGACACAGTGAGGAGAAAGAAGAGAAATTATCTACTTAAAGCAACTCAGGTTGAACCACATGACTTTAAACTAGGTAGCTCTGTACAGCTCAACAAACTGCATACGCCACACTCACAGTCAAAGAAATGAGGAAAACTAATTGCCTTCTTAATTAAATGCATATCTTCTAGAACAATGATCCAATAATTGTTGAGAAGAAAAAAATGAGCATTCTTCTTTGACTTACTTTACGGATTGTCCTGGTTCACTTGGACAACTCAGTCACCATTTCTTCTTCTGCAATACAACAAAGAAAAGAGAAATTCTGTTTAAAAAAAAAATTTGCTTGAACTGACGTTTCTCATTATATTGTTAATTAATGCTTGAAGCTTACTGTTTGCTTTTAGTCAGCAATGGAAAATATTTTTATCATTCATTTCTGTTTCTCCGATTTGACTGCCAAAATATTTCTGTTACATGAAACTGCTCTATCAAGATGGATTGTGTAGACTGCCTTGTGATTTGAGTATAACATTGAAGAACTAGAAACAAATTCCAAATCCTACTGCAAAGTTCACCAAAGAAATTCCTCTCAGCCCTAGAGAAAGGGAAGAAATGTACAGGAGGATTTAATTGCTCAAAGATAGCTACGTAGTGTCTTCTTAGACTGACTGCTCCTTGCTGGCCTCCAGCACCTACTTCAGAGAGGTGATGAGATCAGAACCTTGGTCTTGGGTTCTGCCTGCCAGCCCTACGTTTCTGCCACCCTAAGACACCGCAATGGGCACTGAATATGAACACGTTGGCCATTATTTCCCGTTCTGTGCTACGGATTCAAATCTGTATAAACAGAGAAAGTGTATCTATACCTTAGTGGGAGTTCTTTAATGTTTCTGAAGTATTTTGGAAGATTAAAACAAAAGAACCAAACCAAAAAACCAAACCAAACCAAAAAAAAACCCTCAAAATCTACTAAGTAGAGTTATGAGAGTACTGTCCTTAAAAAGAATGCTCTAATGCTACATTCTCTGCTTAGCCACATAATTACTAAACCTTCAGCAGAAGCAGCAAAAAAAATTCCTTGTTCCCTTACTATGCCAAGTAGTGACCTGGAAGAACTCCTCAATCCTCCATAAAGAACTGGTATGCTCCAGATAATGGAATAACTAAATAACAGGGGACGTACTCGAAAATAAAGTAGAGAGACATCTCATTACTTGAGGTAAGCGTTGTTCCTGTTCTGCTGAAAATGGTAATTCACAAGAAGGAAAGAAAAGAAAAAGAGGGGAAAAGACAAAAATCAAGAGAAAGATGGAAACAGAAGGACACCAGTTAGAAAGAATCCCGACTCTGGCTACGGCTTGCAGCTAGAAAGGGATAACAAAGCAACAAGCAAATGCCAAGATGCATTTGTCAACCTGCTTAACTTGCCTTTCCAACAAGTTACAGAGCCACAAGCATGTTAGTTTTCATACCATGTCATACTTCTTTCTCCTACATCAATCAAGGAAGAATGGTCTTTATAAATACGCTGTAGAACTGGGTGGAAAAACACATCCAAAGAATAAAACAATTAGTGGCTCGCAACAGTGACCACACATTGATCTTGGCAAGTGGTATCCAACCTTTAGCATCAGAAAAGCATCAACGCGTTCAGAAGGAAACTGAGTACCTCCTTAATTCATCCAACAATTATGCATGAGAAGAAACGCTTTCTGAATCTTCACCAACTTAAGGTCTAAAATCTCAATAGAAATAAATACATATATCATTACTGGGTATGAAATCATCCAGCTCCTTTAAAAGAGACACTGTTAAACTTCAAGCTATTTAATTTAGCAAAAATAACAATAGATCTTTATGAAGCATGTTTTTCACTAATGACCTGGCCACTATTTTTGTGATGCTTGCCTCTAAAATGCACAGCCAATACTTGTGGTTTTAAAAAAATGACATTTCTTTTCTCAGAATGCTGTTGTGAAGGAAAAAAACAATCCAGAAAAAATTGAACTCAGAGTACAATCAAATATACAAAGGAAAACCACACAAGTACAGATTTCATCATACTCCACCAGATTTTAAATAGATCAACATATTTTGGAGATGGGTGTGATTTTATGCTAGCTATATCCCTTCAAAATTGGCAACTACATTTAATTCAGTGGCTTCTTATTCCAAATTCCAAACTCCAGTTGAAAACAGATTCACAATGGAGTCCTACAGCTGAATATACTCTAGGGGAAAATTATTTCCTTTAATTTATTCCAAATTCATTTGCATGACAGTATATCATTAGTGCACATAAGAAAATATGTATTATACCAACAGAGGAAAAATTCTGTGCAAACAGTTAAAGAAACTCACATCCCACCAGTGAGATGAGCTTGAAATTCAAAGTCCAAACCTGTTGTTTTGTTTCTAAAAAAAAAAAAAAAAAAAAAAAAAAAAAAAAAAAAAAAA
>WHYT01015667.1:211684-250139 GCA_009806455.1 Tetrax tetrax
AAACAACACACAAAAAAAAAAAAAAAAACAGAGCTGTTAGTAGTCCAGAGACAGTAATTTGTTTAGACACCATGTGATCTTCACAAAAACCCATTTATTACGTACCAGGTATCTCCTAAATAGCTAAAAAGAGCCACATGGGCAATACAGTGTGTTTTAAAAACGACTGATGTAACGCAACTCTGAAAACTACTCAAGTACGGAGAGGTCTCCCTACCTTAATGATTAATAACAAACAGAGGAAAAGGAAACACATACTCACTTTGTAACTCCATCATCAACCTTGTTGTCCTGGAAACAATTCTTCTACAAGAGAAGAAGTACTTAACTACTAAAACATCATCTGCTACTAGGTTGGGCTTTTTTTCTTTCCGTATCTTCTCTGCAGTGCTCTCACTGTTTGATAAACAGCCAGTAACAAGTCTTGTGCATAAAATGGCAGAAAAATTGAATCTCTTGCTCTCAGAAGAAAATGTAACATTCCATTTGAGTATGTAGCACCTACAGGAACATCAGGTTTGCATGAAGCCTGGTTTGCACAGGATTATAATGTTGTTATTGTTGATGTTAAAACGCACGACTAACTGAACCTTTCATTTCAGCAATATACAGTGCTGGTAAGAGGGAACTGCCAATTTGACAGCATCACGTTTTTTTTCCAAGGGAGCAAAGTGAGAATCTCTGACCATGTTCCACACACACAAAAACTCACAGCACGCTCTGTCAGAACAGCTCAGCCTTTGCTCACAGGTGGTAAACAGCCCCAACACAGACCAACTGGAGCCCTGTACATAAAAAGATTTGCTGCACGGCTTCCTTGCTCTCTCGACGTATGAGCTATTCCCTGACCCACCACAAGCTCCTTGCTTCCATGCAGCTCACTCAGAAAATGAAATTGAGGATCTAGCTGTACCCTAAATATAATTAACATTCCCAAATACTCCATTAATAGCGTGAAACATTTACTGCTTCACCAACACCACTGCAGAAGTCAGCTTGCGCGTCCTGCTCACCTCATTTTACTAGAAGCCAAAAAGGTTAACGCCATCCCTGCCTGCAGACAGCCACCTGCCAGTAGGAAAGTCCTTCCTCCGGGAAGGACTCCACAGAGATGGATTCCTAGGACAAACAGAACACACACATCTACTGAAGAGCGAATGTAAAGCAGCAAACCTACCGAGTGAATTCAACCTGCCTTACTCATGTGCGTAAGTATTTGAGGTTCAGCTCTCTTGCAGCTGAACACCCCTGTAAGGGTGCAAAAAGGTCATAAACCACACAAAAAAAAATAAATCCCTATTTCTGGCTTTATGGTTAGTGTATGTGTTTGGAAGGGAACAGAACTTTCAAACCTAGTGCTTGGCAATGTGTTACTGCCTTGCTGGCCACAAACAAATACAAAAACCAGTCTTAAGAGCAAAACTTTGATTGTTTCCAAAAGAAAGTCCTTTACTTCGCACTGCAGTAACCCATCTGGGATCAGAAATCTTACCAACTCCTGACTTTAGAGCAAGAGCTACCTAACACACAGACCAGGTCAGGGACTGTCCTCTGGACCACACATGAGCCACAGCAGCACGGCTGGTACCCGTACAGCTAGGCAAGCTGTCCTGCCCCGGAACAGGGTAGCCATAACCCAGGTGTCCATCAGAAACAGTTCCTGCACCATGCTGATCTCCTGCTGATGCCCAAGCACTGCCTGGAAGAATGCTGGTCAGTACAGCTAAAACCGCGCCAGGGACTGTGGTACCAGTTTAACAAGATGAATTACAATTGCCCAGTACCAGGAGCCATCCGTGCTCTTCCCCTCTTCGTTTATGATTGTTCTTTTTGTAACAGTTCTCTTTGTGCTCCTACTGGAAAAAAGAAAACCAAAAAAAACTTAATTTTAACTTCTATATTAAATAAAAGCTGGTTTTAGGCATCAGATTTATACAAGAAACAGCAGCTTTGTTTCAGACTAAGATCCTTCACTCCGTATTTGCCCATATATTGATCTTTTTTGTTACACAACCCATTTGTGTCAGATGCAGCAATGTGACATTACCTAAATCGGTTCAATCCACTGCAATAAACAAATGCACTTAAATACTTGTAAATTCTTACTTTTTAAACTCTTAATGTTTTGAGTAAATTTTGCCTCTGACCCTCAGCCAGCCTGCCCATGCATACTGTTTTCAAGTAAAATGCCAGAGTCTGTACTGCTCTCAGAAGGGGCAAAAAAACAATCACAGTAACAGCTCTCATTTGAAAATGAGAGCTGTTAATTACCAAAATTATTCCCCCAGTGAGTCCAAAGGGGTTTTGGTTCCTTCAAAAGAACCATGATTAAATACAATTATGCTCAGCAGTTTATTCAGTGTGGTATCTCTTATTTATTTGCACCCTTTGGGAAGAAGGAGGCCTGCTTTTTCCTTTGACTTCCTCTCACTTCAAATGTATTTCCAAGTTCTTTTCATGTTGCCATTAGTGCTAGTTATCCATCTTTTCGTACCTTAGGTTTTCTATTGACTCTGTCTGATATGCTTTTATACTGATTTTGAATTACATGTCTTTGTTTCTACTTTTCAAATTACTTAACATACGAACACTACACATACCTCTCTGCTTTGGCTTTCCTTTTCTCTTCTTATTCTAGACGTTTTGTTAACTCTCAAGTCTCCATGTATCCTCTTACTACTCTGAATATCTGCTCAAGAGATCATATGTTTAGTGGGTAAAACAATCTGAAATTCTCATTTATTAGGATCTGGAGTTGCTACCAGTAAATTACCACCTCTACAGGACCTAAAAATCTCAGCCTCACACAACCTTGAAGTGCCTCTGCAAAATGCCATGAAACAGTTACCAGTAGAATCTATCCCACAATAAGGATGAGAATTTTCCATCTCCTCCACTAAGGATCCAATTCCCCAGGCAGCATTTACTGCATGGGCTCAATAATTGTTACAAGTATGTACCATCAAGTAGGCAGTCAACATCTCCAGAAGTCTCTCTTAACACATCAAAAATTCAAAGGCTTTGAGCATCCTTTACATCCTACCACACACTAAACTCAGCAGTGCAGACAGGAGGAAGATGTTTGGAAACTTGGTACGTGCATGTAAATTTAAGATGATGAAAATTATGGTGCCTTAAGTAGCAGCAATGTTGCATGTGTTACAAACACTGAATTTTCTCGAACTATTTCCAGTACATGTAGATTTTCCCATTCTCAGCACTAGAAATTCCCTATGTAGAACATAAATCTTCACATTCTGCGCTTCCTACTTCAAAACAGGACCAGGTTTACCAGCGATCTTTTAAGAGCGTTTAGACCCTCCCGCTGCTCCGGTGCAGAAGCATACTGTATCTCAGGCTGGAAAAACATTTGTTCTCCAGATTTTTTCTTCTTATTTCAGGCAAAAATTCCAAACCATAGGAAAGCTTTTGCCTTACGCTGCCACTGAATACCAGTCGCTGCACAAGTAAAGGAGAAAAAGGCTGAAGTAATGATTTTAAGACAGTTACTTTTTTTTTTTTAATCTGTGATTTTTAGCTTTCAGTAGAGCTGAATACGTTATGTGTCAGAAATTAAGGCAGGGAGTGATGCAGCCACCACCACAAAGTACTGCAGAGGGAAAAACCTCTAAAACGTGTGGGACAGCACGAAAATATAATAATGCTGTTCTACCATCCATTAAAACAAAAAAGAAAAAAAAAACCCAACCACCAAACACAACAAAACAAAACCCTCTGACAATTATTTTTATTCTCCGCCAATAATGCTACAAAATACATAAAGTTAACTCAAATAACTTCTAAAACATTTACTAATTACTGGAGGCTATTTTTCATTTTACTGATTCGCTGTAATGTTCGTGACCACATGAAATTATACCAGTTTTTTCCAAAGAGGTATTTCCAGTGAAGTCAGTGGGAATCCAAGAAGGCCAGGGCCATCATATAAATAGAAATCAGAAAATAGTATTTCCGTAAGAAACCACTCAGGTTTATTGGATTAACAGGCATTTGCAAGTGACTCACACTGACACAGCCTACAGTAATCCAATCTATTTGTGATAAAAGCAAATTCAAAAGAAATCTTAAATTCAGAAAATCACCTCTGTGGATTCTCACATGGTTGGTTTTATTACATGAAATCATATTAGCCGTTCTCTCCAAATGAGAGGACAAATACATTAAAAGCTGAATTTTAGTAGGTTTGGTTTTTTTTTTTTTTTACACCATGACTGCAGTATGTTCTTAACAGTAGTAGCTGCCACACTGAGCACGATTAGAGCAGGATAAGAGAGCCCTGTGTGGAAGTGCTGTGTGGAACACAGCAGCTTTGCTGTCCTACAATCCTGCACGCACGTGTTGCGCGGAAAGGGGAAGAGTGGGAAGAAGAAAAGCCACTGAGCCACCTCACTACACCTTCATGGTGGAAAAATTAAGGTAGATAGTGAGATCTATGATGGTAATCATCCTAATTCTCCTGTCTATACATTTGGCATTTCTTGAGGAACTATGACTTGTCTCTAGGGGACGTTACTAAATCTTAATACACACTGAGGTGTTCTGGCACAGACAACTGAATTATCAATGCTTTACTGAAAACCTGAAGGATGCATTCACAGCTCTCACACCTCCTTTAAAACAGGGCAGCATGCAGGGAGGCTGAGACTGGTATGTAGCTTATTTCTATAAATATTCCCTCACAGCAATTGAAGAATTTGTGCTTCAATATCATACCTTTTAACAGTGCCATAGAGAACAATAGCTTTTTAAAAGTGTATCATTAAATATTCCATATGAAATCAAAAAGTTGCAAATATAAGCAGAGGTGACACCAGCCGGGGCGTGGGGTCATGCACGAGGGACCTGGACTTGGACTGTTGACACGGACTGGGGACATGGTTTAGTGGTGGACTTGGCAGTGTTAGGTTATCCATTGGACTCGATGGTCTTAAGGGTCCTTTCCAACCTAAAGGATTGTACGATTCTGTACACCGAGTCGTAAATCACCGAGTACAGAGGTGAACACTCCTTGGTAAGAACCAGCTGCCCACTCCCGAGGCCAACAAAAGCTTACCCAAACACAGACTTCAAGGCTGAAGTGATTGTTGTTATTTAGAGAACTGCTGTGCACCTCTCACCTGGACCACCTAGTTAAGTTGGACCAAGGACAACAGTAGATGGGAATTACACGGTAAGCAAGAGGCTCATCTTTTTTTTTTTATGCACACTTTCCTTCACGCATACACACCCACTCTTAACACATTTCCATTAACGGCTACTCTGCAATCCTAAAAAGCAGTATGTTACAGCCTTGGGGTAACTAAATTAGAGTGATCTATCTTGAAGTTAAAAAATCAAGAGAGAAAACTAGGCATATTACTTTCATCACTATAAATACGTTCCTTCAGAAAGGCTCTGCACAGCATGAAATTTAAAAAAAGCTTACCACATTCTGCATCTCCTGTGAATTTGGCCATGACCACAGGGGCCTTTCCCAAGGACACTCCGAACAAAGGTTAGAAATTACCCAGCTGATTACATGGAATGGTTTTAACGTACTGCAACCTTCCCCTCCAGAAGATCGGACAGAAAGGGATGCAGATCTTAGCAGGAAGGAGTGCGTAACAGATGGCAATCGAAATGGCAAAGTGCAAGAGGGCAATTTGAAAGACAAGGTTGAGGTCATTTTCTGTAGCAACTAAATGAGCTCAGAAAGCATGACCTCCTTGCCCTCGTGCATTTTTCAGATTCGTTTTTTGAGAAATTCTAGCCTCTACATTACAGTAAAATGCTGTAAAATTTTCAAATAGCTAGATTTTGTGCTAACCCTAATTCGTAATCATTCTGGCCTTGCAACCATGGTGTGAAATTTACTGAGCTAGACAGCTGGGAAGGGGTGGGTGTGAAGAGTGGGGGCGGTGTTGGTTTTTTTAATTATTATTGTACTTCTGGTGTTCAACCCTTCCACTCTACGAAATCCATATTCAAAAATCTGTAGGGATGAAGATGACGCTTTTACTTATGGATATTTGGTCAGATTCTAAAAGCATCTGCACCTTTGTTTGCAATGAATGAATTCATCTCCCTTCCAATTTACCTTGGTGATTAAAATAGACGTATTTTCAGCGTGTAGCCCTGAGTAAGATAAAAAGTTGCATGGCTCAGAAAATTGTTCTGTCCACGTAAGGCTCTCCAGTATAATTTTTATCTCTTCAAAGCCTTTTGAAAGATACCTACTGAGAAATGCTTAATAATGAAACCTATGAAGAAAATTCCCCAAGCTCACAACATTATCACAAAATTAACCCTTAACTGAAGTTCTAGGAAAGGATCATCAGTTTTCCACATAAACCTGCAGTGAGTTTTTCCTGAAGCCCTCAACCCTACCTACCCATGCCTAGATTTCGTACTTCATTCCAATCCCGAATCAGCCGTAACAGCAAGATAGTTTTGCTCTGTAATTTTCATATCTCAGTCAAACCCTACGCTAAGCATAATCCAGGATGGTGGAACTGAATATAAGAAAAAGCATTAAGACGAGCTATAAAATTTAGTCTGCTTTTACCACCTAAATGGGCATCGCCACAGCCTTTCCTCAGACAAAGACAGACACATGCAGCCACGTTTTCTTGGTCCACGCGTGCTTGACGCACGTTGCGTCGTCATCATGCGGTGTGCAAGTTTACAAAACCTACCTACAACCATTTTATAACACAAATACATGCAAAAGTTAAACTTGTGCTTACGCAACTCTTTGCAATTTTTTATATCCATCTTCCCCCCCCCCAAATCTTCTACTCTTAAGAATACCTTTCAAGTCCCTACCACCCCACACATACCAAGAGCTGCAAAAAGCAACACTGGGCTGTTTTATGGATCATCTCCCAAGGCAACACGTTCACAGACACACATCACTGTATTTCAGCCTCCATAATATTTTCTTGAGACAGGTACAAGTTGTCTCAGTGAGAAAACATTATCTTGTCCGTGTCCCATTGAAAAGATTCATCTGTTCAACACCTGATGATTCACTCACCCACGTGTTAAAAGTCCACATGAAAATGACTCATTCCGTCCGTAAGAACAATCACCTGGGATATCAAAGTCCCCTCATCTTTTCCAGAGCTGGTAACTGCTTTCTTACACAAAGCAAGTGGATGGCAGGCTTTCCTATTACGGCATGGGTGACATGAAGGAACAACAGGTATGGGACTGGGCCCTGGTAATTTTAGAAATAAAATAGATCATAATAAAAATACTTGAGAGTAAGTTTGTAGATAAGCGAAGTACTGTCAGAGGAAATACTAACACTCCACAGTGACCTGGTGGTTGAGGACAACAACTGACGTTAATCCTAACAAATCAAAGTCACCCACGTTTGAAGAAGGAACACAAGCTACTCCTCCGTGACTTGAACACTTTCTACCCGGAGAAGACTCTGAAGAAATTGCACTGAATCACCCTGGTACAGACTGCCAGTGCAGGGCAAAGCCACATTAAGGACTTAGCCAACACCACCATCTTTAAGTGTTTATGAACAAATCAAGCTAAGTTCTAAGCTAGAACTTCATGTCCAGTTACGATATCCACACTGCAAAGATGACAAAGTACTGGCAAGCGTTCAAAGGCAGATCTTAGAAACCAGTCGGTCTGGCTGCGATACGGTCTTCATGATGCTAGGTCAAAGGTCTCATTTATTAAGGAGAAGATGAGTATGTTACCTTGGTTTTATAGGTACTTTGTGATTATGACAAATAACAACCAACCCTGCAATTCTTGGAGAGAAAGGCACAGCAAGATACTACAGCTGGAAGCCAAAAACACTCAAATTTGAAATAACTTGTCACTTTTTAGCAACAGGATTGTTAAATATTTACTACTACTTTGCGTGTCAGGAATAGAGAGCTTTCTAACAGCACTCTAAAATGAACTTCTGTGGAAGAACTGTCATCTTCTTACATATAAGCCAGTCTAGATTATAGGCTTGGCATAAACATGAACCTAAAAAATTTACTAAAAGCTAGCTACGAAATTCTAAAACTAGTATTGAAGTCAATTTTAATGTTTTGATTTCACTGTTACTGCTATGTAATGCTTACTGCTGTATGCTGCCGAAAGATGAACCGTGCTCTTTCAACTTGAGAGAAGCATTTGAGAGACTGTTTTCCCGTTGGTAAACTTATCTGCAAAAATACAAACATCGAAAATACCTGATCTACTATTTTTCTTTCACTTAATTACTTCAAAAAGAAACATGCAAGCTAAAGCCAGAAAAGAAAGAGAATATAAGACTTTCATTTAATGCAGAAATAAATGGTAACGTCAATTGTGTAATATTCAACTATGATAAGAATTTATGTCAAAAGAGGACATCAGTTCAGCCAAAAGAGCAATTAACAGAAGTGAATAAAGACATGCTTGTTGCGTTCATGACTCAGCTCCCTCTATCCCGTCCTCCTATCAGCCAAACACTTTTTATTGCCATTCCTTCTGTCACTCCAGAACCTGAATTCTTGACTGAGGTTGAGACAGTACTTGGAGGAACGAGAAGTGGACAGTACAAACAGTTCAGTAACTCGGTAAACGCCAAGACTTTTCAAAGCACATCCTCTACCCACATGGCTGGTTGTGCCAGCGTGCGCAGAGCCCATCAGTAACACCTTGCATGGAGCACACAAAGAGGAAAGGGGAACAAAAAGAACAAACTGATCAACGACTCAAGTGTGTCCTGATAAATGAACAACACCAGAAGAAATACTGCAGGGAAGGAATATTGTTTCTTGATACCAAGAAGAATCACAGAACCATAGAATGGCCAGAGTTGGAAGAGACCTTCAAAGGTCATCCAGTCCAACCCCCCTGCAAGGAGCAGGGACATCCCTGACTAGATCAGGTTGCTCAGAGCCCCGGCCAACCTGGCCTTGAATGTTTCCAGGGATGGGGCACCCACCACCTCTCTGGGCAACCTGGGACACTGCTCTACAACTCTCATTGTAAAAAATTTTTTCCTAATATCCAGTCTAAATCTACCTCCCTCTAATTTAAACCCATTACCCCTTTGTCCTATCACAACAGGCCCTACTGAACAGCCTCTCCCCATATTCTGAGCTAAGAAGTTAAGAAAATCAAAATGAGAAGCAAGCACTGGTTTATATTCAACTCTTGATCCATACTGAAAAATATCATTCTAGAAACTCCATTGTAAGCAGGATGTCTAACAGCATTTATTGAAAACTCTCAAGTTGTTCAAGAGAAATCAACGTCTTGTAAATATTAAATCGTAAATATTTCTTCTTTGTTTTTCTCATTCTAGGTCCTAGATGTTCAAAATCTCTTCTACAGAAAGATGTTCTGCCTTCCGTGACGCTCAGACAGCTCAGGAGCACAGATCATCCCTCTGTTTTACTCACCCTGTCACTCTGCTGCCCTTGCTGCAGGGCCATGAAATCCCATCCGTCTGAAACGGTCACTCCCCTCTACAGCAGTGAATTTACACAGTACTGGTCAATGCACTGTGACCAACCCATTGTACTTACCTGCAATTCTGTATTTTTAAAAAATTAAATTAAATTTAACAGAATAAGGCATAACTGACTCATTTTTAATTCTGAGTCATCTTGAATCTGTGGATTCCTGTGTCAGACTATCTATACTCTGAAAAAGGGACCAGAATACAGCAATTTCTAACCAGCTTAAGAATCACAAAATTGACAAAGCAGGCACCAGTAACTGGTCACCACTTTCATTTTATCCTGGAAAAAATAATTAAGCAAGCCCTCTCTATTGAATATAATAAGAGTTTTGAACAAACAGGGCGGGTAAGATAAGCCACAGTGTTTCACATGAGATAACAGCTGGGAAAGTCCCTTCCCGTCCCGTCAGAACTACAGACCTCGAACTTGGAGAAAACAAAAATTCTCTTGACAGTAGCAAGAGATCAGGGCAAACTCCTTCACACAGGCCTATCCTGGGGGCTGTGCATACATCGTACAAACCACATCCTAAATACGTACCAGTTATGCTCCTGATGCCAGGAGGTAAACTCTTCACCCTCTCCTTACACTTCCATTTTATTTCCTTTTAATATTCTGCAAAACCAAAACCATGTGGTTTATGTAATAATTGCCAGTATGTCATTTACTCCATGAGATGGGAGTTTAACTCCTTAAGGATGCAATCCTAGCAAAATAAATGCATTCCAGGAGCCTGGAATACTAGTGTTTCTGAGGAAATTATCACCAAAGTATATAGCAGAGTGTTTCTGAATTTTTTAATGTTATGGGAAGACTCAAACTGCTCAGCACTTTTCGTAAAATTCTTGTTCCCAGAATTACCAGGTTATGTAAGAACCTCAGATGCCAATAATGAAACATTTTCTAGTCTCCAAGGTAGCACAGAAATGCCTGAAATTTGTCTGACATTCCTCTCTCCCCCCCCCCCAAAAAAAACCCCCAGAAGGCATGTAAAAGGAACTCAAAATGTTATTTATAAAGTCTCATTAATTATCAATTATTGAAATACTGGCGGCCTAATTGTGCCTGAATACTTGGTCAGGAATGTTGCTGACAGCTTCTCATGCATTCCTGTCAGGTCTTTTTTACAGAGGGGGGGAGTATTAAAAAAAGAAAAGTACTGTTTTCCATGACAGTTTCCCAACCTTTTCAAGATTACAAGTACCTGATGTTATTAATAAAACAAATATCTATGGCTTTAATGAAATACATTAAAGACATTTCCTTCTGAGATTACTGCGTTAACATGCTTATATGGTCCATAACTTCTGTTCAAACACACAAGCAGATTTTAAAAGATTAACACACACATTAAAAAGTCCAAATTCTATGCAGCACTTAAATATCTGGGTCTTAAACCAAAGTTATTTTAAGTAAAGAGTAGAATCAAAGAACACTGTGGACCTATGGCTACAATTCTGCAAGCTACCAAAGAAGCTGGATGTCCAACTCAGTATCCAAACTTCTTGAGCTGCTTACAGAAGTCTGCTTTATGACTCTATTCACTACAGGTGAAACACTGGGCATCAATTCACCTGTGCCTACCCCTATATTAGGAAAAAAAACTGGAGAAGGACCCCTTTCTGGCACTGAGGGCAGACATCACTGCGTATCCTGCATCCACACGGCCGAGCTGCCTTTGCCTGCAGAACGGGGTGTTACCCACACCCCTGCCAGGAACAGACTTGGCTTCTTGCTGTCCTCAAACTGCACGTTGCTCAGGAAAACAGCAGTTGGCCAAGCAGTCAGTGAGCATGCAGTGAGATCAATACGGTGTGGATGTCCACAGGACCCTTCAAACCCACTAAACTCTGCTTAGCTCACTAGTTGAGGCACAGCTTGTTCCCACACTACAGCAATGGACAACCCAACAAAAAGGGTAAGAGACCAAAGAAAGGCCAGTTCTGCCATGAAGTTCAGGACGATACCCACACTGGACTGGATGGCACATACGTAGCCTTTAAACCTCAGTGAAGTGTTTTCTTCAATAGTAGTTTCATTGTTCACTTACCAAATCCTTTCCCAGGCACTGGATTTGCAGAGGTTTATTTCCTCTCATCAGCCTCTTCATCCTCATTTCAGACCCAAAACCTCCAAAGCGTTTTGCATAGGCACGTGGTACAACTAAACTTAGGTCTTTTGTAGAGTTAAACACGGCTCCAAAACGGATCCCTCTGCAGAATTAAAGCCTCAAATTGCAGTTCTTGTCATTTATATTTTAATATAGTTTGTGTGCTGGTATTAAAGTAGCATATGGCAGTATTTTTTTTTAAGCTGAAAGAGCTTCAAGGAAGAGAAGCAGTTACCATTCTAAAACCTGCTTATATACCAAAGCAAGCTTTTTTCCAAGTGAGTTACACCTAAGTCCTTAGGATGCTAATCCTCTTCTACCAACACACAGACTTCTCCACATCAAGCACAAAAGTTCCCTTTGCCCAACTATCTTTCCACTGCTTCTTATGGCAGAACACCACGGAATAACAACGACAGAGGAAGCCTAAGCTCTGTTCAGAACAACAATGATGACAAGAAGAGTAGATCTTACTTTTTGCTTTTTGAAATGATCCCATCAATTAAGAGACTCTGGAAAAATCTTATCTCACTCTAGCTCTCTGAAAATCAGATATCCAGATGAGATTAATCTTAATCCAGATGGATTAGATGGATACCGCCTCTCACAATTCAAGTTAGGTAAGATGAAACCCTCAACTCCAGAGGAACCAGAGCTCTGAAGTTCTGCAGAGACGGTATTCACATTACAAATCTGAAAAGGAGTTACTGTAAAAGACATATTGTATCACTGCCAACACCTCAGGACAATTTGAAATCCTGCATCAAGTGTCTGAAATAGAAAACACTAAAAATGTCATTCCTGAAATAACCTTAGGACCCTACAGAAGGTGAAAACAGACCATTTGAAGGAAACAGACTCTCTGAATAAGCACAAACCTGATTATTTACTGATTGCTGAGTAGTCCTGCCTCATTTCTTTTTTTCAGACCTCAGTAACAACAATAAACCCTTACCACTGATTCTGCTTCAGCAAGGACTATGGGGTCATTTCCCTGATAATCATGAGAAGTGCTCAACAACTAAACCGCAAGTTACTATATCCCAAAAAAGTTAAAGCATCTCCCTGGAAGTTACACGTGAACCCTTGTTTCAAAACAGTTAACCCAAGTACTCTGTACAGTCCTCATCTGTGGAACAGACAACTCCTTGAGCGAGTATTCTCCCAAACCACAAAAATTCTGTGTTAATTTTTCATAATTCTTGACGTGCATTAACTGAAAACACCCCTCATCATCTCTGTCCTGACACCATTCCTGAGCATTTGTATTCAATCTATGATTATTGGTGGGAACAAATTAACAGCATGCTTTCAATATCTTTCAGTTCTCCAGAAAATATTATCTTTCCCTAAATTAACATAACAACAAGAGATCAGTGAACGTCACTGTTGAAGCAAACACCTACTTTCAGCCCCAGCCTTGCCATCATTTGGTGGGCAGAAGAGCATTTCAAACCTGCTAGAAACTGAGATCAGCTACCACCCAGCTTAAATAAAACCCAGCACTACGTTATGTAATCTACATAGTTTTTAGACTAGTCTGCATTCTCGTGGAGCCTAAAACTGAGGAAGCTACAGACAGACCAAAAGGGAACAGAAAAAGTTCATTAACCTCAGTCCAAAGGCTGCTTACCAGTCTGTATTTGCACACTTACGCAGTATTGTCCATTCACCCACACAAAGCTGAGCTTTAGCATGCATTCTCATAATGTTGAGGGTAAAGCACCACAAAATTTCCAGCGAGTCAGATCAGTCATTTGGATGAACAATCACTAACAACTAATATGCTAAAAGATACACTCAAAAGGGTTTAGGTTTTTTTTTTTTTGGTAGTGTATGAATAACTCCAGACTGACACAAACTCATCTTAAAAACTCAAAACCAGCTCAACTGATATACTGACACTGACCATATGGAACAATCAGAAAGCAGTAACATACTAATCAAATCTGACCTTTAAGGACAGATTCATCTCACCAAATCTCTTCTGTTGAAAATGTCAGGGTTTTCCTCATTCATTCAGGCTCTTTCTACAACCACCGCCGAGATGGGCACTTCCAAAAAAGAACTGAGCCTGCTGATCCCATTCCGTCATGTCTATCTTATACTAGTGGAAGAACTGCTTTAAAGAAAAATGTCTGGTTCACAGAAGGCTACAGTTAAGCACTGCAAAAATAACAATTTACAGAAAGCAGAGGCTGGTCATCAATGGAACTGACAGCTGTGGGCAATACTGCCATCTCACACCTCAGCCACACATTCAAACTCAGAAGAAGTTGTCATTATTACTACTCTTTCCAGACTTCCTTGCAGTGTCAATACTGAAATGGAATATATAATGCTAGAAATGTAATCAAATAGTGTTTGTATCTCCAGGTTGCAGACTTTCCACTTACTTACTTTTAGAAAGTGAGGAAAAACAGGTAGAACTGCCAACCACTCACATCACACCAAGCTGTTCCTCGCAATCAACATCACTTTCACATAATCTTTAATTTTAAATTCCACTCTCATTTTACCCTTTTAGGTCACCCACAAAACTACACCTTCATTTCACCCAAATGACAACGGCAAGGCTTCTCCTTGCTTTTCACCATGCCAGTGATCCAGATGGCTCTTGCTCAAGCACTACAATGACTGACGACAACTCTCTGCAAGTGAAAACACTCATCAGATCAGCAGACTGAAATACCAGGGTGGGATTTAATTCACCCAATTTCCAGTGTCTCCAGTGGGTCCATAAGCATTCTGGGCGTTTAACCCCTCCATTACAGCCACGGGAGAGCTACGGATCCAGAAGAATGCAGAGAGCAACTCATCTGACCACATGGAGATGCTTACAGCAGGGTGAACCAAACTGCTCCTTCAATGATCCTTCAGATAATTTCCCAGTATTGTCAATGTGATGTAAAGGTTCAAGTTTTGAGATACCATTAGTTACCACTTCAGTAACTCTGAAAACCCACAACAGAAGCATGACTTGATCCAGTTCTGAACTGTGTACAGGACCTTCACTGCTGAAGAGTGACTGCATTACTGATTACAAAGCTCTCAAGTTCAGTATCTGAAACATTAGTTTTCTCTATTTTTAATTCTGCAATCAAAAAAAAAAATCCTGCTTGAGCAGGATGGTTGGACTAGATTACTTTCTTTAGGTGATTAAGAAAAAAGGAAGTTTCTTTTAAAAACCTGAAAAGAAAAAGCAAAAAAGTGAATGTTTTTAGAGGCTGACAGCTTGCTAAAGACCCCATATTGCATACAAAAGAGGAGGGTAAGTGTAATTTAAAAAAAAACTACAACACATTAAGAAAGCATGCAAAAGCATGCCCTTCAAAAAGTGACACCATACTAGGATGGTAGGGGGAAAAAGAAAAAAAAAATAATCAAACTAAATGCAAATTAATTGTATTTCAAGCTAAAAAATAAAATAGAGAACTGATGTGCTAGGAGAAAACTTTATCAAATACACCAGAAGGAAGAAGCTGATCAGAAAGTCTGCTGGGCCAGATTTGCTGATAGGTGATAGAAAGGTAAAAGGCACGTCAACAAGACAAAGCTATGGGCAGGGCGAAAAAACCTCAAAATTACTTCTCGGCCACGTGAAACTCCAAATGAATTCACCATTCAATATGTAACATTTTAGGGAACTTCCACTGCTGAAGTCTGCCTGCAGAGCAGACAAGGAAAGAGGATCCTCTCCGGTCAGTTGAGAACTGTAAACTGCCAAAGCCTACCACTAAGAAAACAGCCAGGAGCGTATGTACTCAGTCAGATTTCTAAGGAAACCAAAATACTAAAAATGCCAACTGATGAACTGCAATATGCAGGTCACACACGAGGGCTCTGAAGGAGCTCTGATTAACTGGATACTGGGCGACTCCAAAAATTACAAACTTCTCTAAAAGCTCTTACAGAAAACTCAGCTGTAGTAGGAGGAAGGTCTTATTAATCAATAGTTAATTAACACGCTAAGAACATATCTGTTTATACACATGCAAAACAAGGAGACTCCTATACAGGATCTCTACTTAGACCTCTCTCATTTAACAATAAATTATGCTGGAAAGGATACAATGTGATGTCATAGGTGTATTAAAGATAAAACATTAAGTGCATCAAAGCAGTTATCCTCAGTCCTTTCTTCCAACTAGTTATTACACAGTGTGACTGGCAGAGAAAAGGGAGATTAAATTCAAGTAGATTAATGCAAGGCCCTGCATTTGGGGAAAAAAAAAAACAAAAAAAAAAACCAACACACAACAGCTAACTGCACATAGAAAATCACAGGTTCTAAACTATTTTTTCCTGATTAGGAAAGACCTTGAAGTCACTCTAGATAGCTTTATGAAAATACAATTTTCACAGGGGATGATAACAGCAGCTGTGAAAAGGCAAACAGAACTTCAGGAGTAATTAGGAAGGGAACAGAGACCGTAACAGGAAGCAGCAGTGTGACACTGTATTTTTCTGCAGCGCGTTCACATCCTGAACTCGGCATGCTGTTTCGGTACCCCCATCCTGGAAGGGAGGTAACATACCAGCGTACAGAGCAGCAAAGACGACACTGAGCGAGCCGCTCGCGCACGGGGGGAGACGAAATGGAGCAAGATTCCTCAGCCTGCAAAAGAAAGGACTGACAAGAGATTGGGTAGGGGTATACAGAAGCACTACGCGAGCAAGAGACAGGGGTATCACACAAACATTTTGAAACAAGAAGCCTTTTTCACAAGGTGAACACATAACCTAGGCCACCCACAGCTCCAAGAGATCAGGGACAACAAATTCGGTTCACACTGGACGAATTCATGGAATTAAACAAGGAGTTTCTATGGCTGAGGACTTCCCAATCGCAGGTTGCCGGAAGGATGCGTGACTATGCCATGGGAAGGAGAGCTACGCTCTCTGTTCTTGCATGCTTCCCTAAGCTGCAGCTACAGGCTACCCCCAGAAAAATAATTTTATGCTGCAGGTCCTTTTGATCTGACTCAGTTTTCTTAGTACTGCATTAGCTCTTTGCTATGCTAACATTAGAAAACAAGAACAAGTAACAGTTCTATTGCTAAGGTAATTTCCTACACTTAATCATCTAAAACCAGTGTATATTTATGATTATGGAAATTTATTCAACTGCTTAATTTCCCTTATTCAACACTATTTTCATTACACTGATAATGCAGAGTGTGATAAACCGGTAAGTTCCAACAAAGCTGCTTTTGAGAATAACTAAGAAAATGAAAAATGCTATGCTGTGAACAAAGTAGGTCTGGCCCCTTTAAACATTAAGCCAATCATCCAAAAAGGTGAATTCTTTCCCCACCGTATCTTTTTCAAAGGCACCATTACAAATATGCAGCTGATGAAGAATGACACTGTATCTTAGATACGAAATTAACCATTCCTACAAAGGTTTTTACAATGACTCCAGATTTACAAGTGTACCAAAGCAACAGAGTGAAATTACTACAAATTCAACTGTGCCACGTGCAAAAGCGGACATACCCACTTTTGCTTTTGGCAGGATGTGGTGCAATTTCAGCTCTTCGTTCCACGGGGATCTGTGCTGGGATCTGTTCCCAGCAATCTTCAATGAATTCATAAACGACATGAAAGGGGCTCAACAGTGAGATGACAACATCTGTTGATGATACTAAGTTATTCACAGCAGCAAAGACAGGAAAGTAAATGAGTAGGAAAAACTTGAAAAGCACCGTGTGGAGAATACTGACTGGACAATAAAATACATCAATGACATTCAGCAGCAGGATTCATGAAGTATCTCAATGAAATTCAGCGTGAAGCAGGATAACTGGGGGTGGGGAAAGTGGTCCTAACTCTAGTGACTCTGAACCAACTCTTAAGGCTTGGAGCAGGCTGAGGTCTAGAAAACTGACTGTCATGGAGAAAGTAGATGGTGATGAATTATTTCTATCTCTTCCAGTAAAAGAAGTGGATTTTAAATGGAGCTCAGGTTCAAAACTTAACAAAAGAATATGGTTCCTCACTCAGCAGGCTGCCACGCTAGTTAAGCTGTGGAACCACGGAGTTATACACTTCCTAGTATTTCTCATGGCTTCAAAGGGAGCTTCAACAAAGTCCAGTAAACATCATAATGAAAGACATCCAGCTCAGTAAATCTGTGTACTACAGAGGTCCAGAGACTGAAGAGTGTGCAGAAGGAAAATCCCATGTTCTCATTTTCTGCTTCTGTGCTCCTCAGTTCCCCACCTTTGGCCATTGCTGGACACAAAATACTGCTCTAGATGGGTGTACAAGAACAGCTGCACTTCTAGTCTTATATTTATTACCTCTCTGTAAGTAACTTTGTCTAGCACAGGTATAATATCCCAAGGAGCTGTCAAGTCTTAGCGGTTCTTCGCTGTTTGTCCTGATTTTATTATTTAGCCCCACTCAGGACCAGACTACGCAGTCTGTCTCTCACTCCCCCCACCCTCCAAGGGAAAAGGGAGAGACACACTGCGTAGTTTGGTCCTGAGTGGGGCTGAACTATGACACTTTCAAATATCCAAACGTTCACTGTGGACAGCAATTTAAAGCCATGTTCCAGATGGCTCTCTACCAAATATAATTCTGTAATTCTAAAGTCTTTCTTCTATTTTTTTAATAGCAGGAAGAGGAAAAGATATATAACCTAACACAAGGAATTCAAATCACAAAGGGGGAGTTGGAAATATGTATTAACACAAACAACTCTACTGCTATAAAAATATTTTGGTTTTTATTTCATTGATTCCAAAAAAAAGCTAAACTGGTCCTAGAATGACAACAAAGTGGACTGACTTTTCTATTCTATTCCGGACTTCTTGTGTAATTTGTCAGGGAAAAGTCTTCTGAACTACACTGAAGAAGTACATACAAAATGCACAGCAGTAACAACCGGCAAGGAGAAGGGGATCTTGTGATTAGGCATAAAGTCTACCATCTAGTAGATAATTCTGCAAAACCATTAAAACTGCAATGCTGGTTTGATCCTCATAAACCATTAATCCACCTAAGTAGAGCTGCCACTGTAACTGCTCTTAGAGCAGTGGCTGGTCACTCAGAAGGCTACGTAAAACACAGCTGAGTACAATGCATTTTACTGGAGTTTCACATTTTCATAGTGGTACCAACAGGGAAAAAACCTGTCCTGTACGGATGCATCTGTGAGACATTCATTATTACTTTTCAGTAGGTGATTTTAACTCTCTTCTGGTCTCCAAGGAGCCACAGAGCAAAGAGATGATCCTAAAAACCTTAAGATACACAACTTTACATAGTGTCCTGGTGACTGATATTCCCAGAGATTACTCTTGTTCTCCAGGAAGCCGAACATCTTTTCTACGTCTTAATGAAATGCTTGATGTCTCTGCCCAGCCTGATACACCCTACGACCTCCAGAAAAGCAGGGATCAGGTCTCCAAGATGAAACCTAGGCAAAAAGGGTCCATTCACTATTTCAGTTCTCTCTTCCAAGAAATGGAAGGTGTCTTGATGATTATCACTCTTTTCCTATGATTCCTCTACATTTTTACTCTAGGCTCTTCTTGATAGAAGAGAAAAACTCCCTACAAAAAAATCCCAATCTGAAAAACTACCTGAAATTCCAAGCAACAAGAGGAAAGCATTATCCATTCTAGCAAACGGTCCTATTTACTTAACAAAATTAACAGATATTTTTGATGACACTTTTAGACTGCCATACTGTAATTGAGTCTTTTGAAACAGCTTTTCTGATGGTATAGAAATAGGAGAAAAAAGAAATCACTGTATCAAAATAATATTTAATAGAATTACTGTATTTCTATTCCCCCCCTTTCAAAAAGACATCCAATTACTCCAACATGGAGCATAACATAAATTTTCTGTTATAGAAAGAGGAGTACAAAGAAAATTTTACTTTTTATGGGTGCATGTAGCACTAACTCTTAATAGCCAATGCTGTAAAAACAGCTTCTATGTTGCCATGTACTGAATGACTTCAAGAAATTAAAATTACTGAGCAGATCACTGCCCCTAAGTTTCTACTCCCCTTCAGTCCTGTAAAACATCTCAGGGATAAAGATTATTAAAACATAAGCTATTTACAGAACATTAGAAATCAATTCTGCCTAGCCACTGTGTTTTCTTTCACACAGCCCAGCTGCCTAAATTTAGCGTGTATGTTTTTATTTCTATTACAAACTATGTTAACAAACTCACGTGGCTCCCCAGTACCACTGATACAGAACCACAGGCTTGTATATGAAGTCTGGAAAAAGCCAGGGTCAAACGTCTGAGTTGGGAAAAGGAGGACGAGTAAGTGGGTTGTACCACTAACCAGGTGCAACTCTACTCAGCATGGGAAGCTCTGGATTGGGAATGAAATTCGGATGAAAAAAGCACCCATGAGTTTCACATATAAATACATCTAATTACACACTTTAAAGTTTCTGCAATGTTAGATATCTAGGCTAAGCTAGTGGTCCAGGCTAAACCATCAACGGAAAGAGAGAGGCTCCTTTCTACAGGTACCTTTTTAGAGGCAAGCCATTCCCTTCAAGGAGTCTGGAAGAGGGACCTTGAGGGAGCTCTTCATCCTACCTGCTTTTCACCACCTGCTTTGGCGGTGTCTGGAAATTTAAGTTTCATGAGAAGAGTACCCACAGGATTTGAAGTAGAACAGAAAAGCGGAGGTAACTACGTGTGTTTAGCATGTTTTCTAGGGTGTCCAAGATTAAACTTCTCTGCTGGTTCAGGAGGAGAATCCTGCACTACTTCCCATGAGTGCTACCTAGCTATTACATTTGTCTTACAGAAATATACACACACGCTCTCTCACAACCACCCACTTCCACCTTTGGAAGTTACTTCTGCCTCTTGGAAAACAAAAGCTTTGGATGCACACAGACTACCCTTACTCTATCTGCACTGTATCATCTTCACTGTGCTTGGTGCAGATACTCTGCCTGCATTCTCCCTTCCCATATGAAAACGGTTCCTTGTCTCCAAAAAAAACTTGTCCTCAGCTCCATGCTAAAAAGGAATTGAACAGCCTGAAGAATTACTTAAAAAATAAAACCAATTTGGCAGTTAAGCTGTAACGACAATGAACCAATGAACTGGAAATCAAGGATTAGGGTTGAAAATTGCAGTGGTACTCGGTAGCTAAAAGTTATTAGCTTCTGAAATTCTGTAACAGCTTCAAAAGGTAACAGTGGCTACTGAATAGGTTCTATTTGTATTCCTTCAAATCACAAAGCTGCCATCACACAATTTTTATTTCTTCTTGGACCCATCGTATCTAAAAACAATGATCCTCTTGTGCTGTGGAAGGGATGGAATGTGAAATCCCATCCACATCCCAACAGAATCCCACAAACATTTTGGCAGTAAAAATTTATTATGTAAAGCCCAGATGGCATCCCAAATATTTCTACTTCAAAATTTAGAAATCATTTTTTTGCTTAAAATAAACTGCACAAAAAGCATCACGCCTAAAATTCACTATACAAAAGCATCGAGCTAGGTAACCAGACTTAACTGAACAGTTACTTGTACTATGGGAAGAACGTGAATGTGGCTTTCTCCATTTAACTTCATTGTCAGAAACAAATAATATTTTTCTATTCAAATACACTTGAATGACTGGCAGAAAAGGAAGATATAACAAGCAGATACATCCAGTAACATATTATACTTTGAGAAGAACTTTTCCAGTTATCTACAGCCTAACAGCTTTACCATAACCTTCTGCAGTAACATTTCAAACTTTCAGAACTACATTTACTGGTTTTGTTATTCTTTGCTATTCTAACAGAGTTCTTTTGCTTACCTTTTGGTTTCTCCACTATGCAACTTCAGCTCTGAATCTGGGAATGTGGTCTTCAAAATGGCTTTAGCTGCTGCTTCCCCATAGAAGCTAAACTTGATTATCTGTTCGGTTTCAACATCAACTTAATCACTGCAAACCCTGTAAGCTATGGGATGAAGATCGATCCTTGACTCTGACTGTCATTTTGCAGTGAGCCCACTCCTACATTCCTTTTATATCTATCACTTCACTGGATGCCAGAGAAATCTCAGCGTGCTTGGCATGAAGGCTGCACTTCCTATATTTATGCTCCCACTAATGTATGCTCCGTTTTAGTCCCTACCAGCTTAAAATCATCTGTGAGGGAAGACGGTATAAAGCGTGAAACAATTCATGCAACTGTTCTACCGAGATGAAATACTCTTCACCCACATTGCCTTTCCATCATCATCTTTCTCGTGGATTTTCTGTTTAAATATATCCAAAATATTAACATAGAAAGATCCATGGTAATTTTCTTAAGTGAATAGGATACTGTCGTATTAGGATTGCTGCTCCTAATCAGACCTTCAGAAAATAAATGAGTAGTTTTTAATTGTACTACCTTAACTTTGCTGGCAGAAACACATTTGATTCTTCCAAACAGATGAAAACGAAGTGCTCTCTCCAGGCAAGAATTCCTTATATCTGGCACACTAACACTTCATCCTTTTTAATTATTCCACAGGTGGTTGCCTTGGAAACTGCCAAGTAGCTCTTGGATTTGAGGGATCCAGCATGAGAAAGTAACAAGCCTTTGTAGCCACGGCATTTGGATCTGCGTTGGCTGCAGCAGCAGGGTAAGAGAACGGTTGTGAAAACCTGAAAGAGAGGGTTAAATTAACAGAGATTAATTATATTGCTCAATTCTTCAAAAATAAAATCCAATCAATGTTGATAGCCCCTTAATAGTGGATACAAACTAGGCTTCAGAGAAAGACCGCTTACACATGTAGCTTTCCAGCACAGCACTGAATTTCGCTTTCGGGAGGACAGCACTGAAATGTTGACGCCGAAGGAGCTCAAGAGTTCAGCTTGCAAGATCAAGCAAGAAGTGATTTTCTTCAGCTTCAACAGAGACCTTCCTCAGTGTCTGGTCAAACTGCCTGAAATTCAGTGCTATTGTTTTTCTTTGAATAAAAATAGAGTAACTATAAATAGCTCTCATCACAAGTGCTGAATCACTGTATTTTCTATCATACAGCAAATTGCTTCAAACTTCATTTAGCCTTTAAAACAAGGAAAGTTTTATTTCCTTAAAATACAATTAAAAGCCTAGCAAAGCATCTAATTCTGCATTCATACAGCTTGTCTGGAAGTATTGAAAATATTCCTTGCCATCTCTCGGATTTCTCATTATATGAAAAGCTGATTATTTACACTTAAAAAAAATAAATAAAAAGCAAAACCAAACCAAAGGAAAACCTAAGTACATTTTCTGTCACTACTCAAAGTTATGAATTTCTTTTTTTTTTCACAAATCTTTTTTCTTTGTTTTCTCATGTTCATTTTTTTAATAAAAAATAGGTTAACGGTACGCCTTAGAAAAATAACTTGCACTGAAACTATCAAACACGCAAATGGTCACTCCCACACCCAAAGGCTGCCTCATGAAAGACAGCAGGATCTAGCAATCTGTCCAAGCTATGATTTCTTAAGACCTCACTCAAACAGGTATGTATTTTGATTTGCAGTATTAACAACGTGCCTGGCAGGACCTCAAGACAGCAGCACCGTGGAGATGGATTTGCCTGCACTTTTCCATAACGCGACACCTAAAAATCTGCAAGAATAGGTTTGTGAATTCTGAAGTTAAGTTTTACTAGAACTAGAGGAATTACAGATTTATTGCACAGAAAAACAACTGAAGTGAGGTAACAGAAATGAAAGGGTTTATGAACAATCTCCCCAGTGCCCACCCACTCTGTCTTTCCAGGGCAGGTCCTCTGCAGGCACGCTCACAGCCTGGCAACTCAGCACATGCACTTTCTAACTTGCAGAAAACACCACGTAGCCTGCTCTGCTCCCAAGGGAAAAAACTGCTTACTTGTTTATCCCCACCCCTTTCACAGCCCGCCCTCCTCCATCCCTCCCAGTCCTCTCTTCCAGCACTCTGCTCCTGATGCGCACTTCCAAAGTCACAGCAAACCTCAGAACTACTTAAAACTCCAGTTTTAACTTACTGAACCACCATACTGGCACCTTCCCTCTTTCTTGCCTTCCTGAATCACGTCCTGAATCGAAAACTAGGATCGGAAACAATTTTCCTTCTCTCCCTCATCCAATTCCACCTAAGACAAAGCATGTTTAAGTATTCCTACACAAGATGCCTCTTACTTGGTGGGTTCTGTAGTTTCTCCTTCCTCCTTTTCAGTCACGTAGTTTGCCCCTTGATGAGCAAAGTTTCTGAAAGATGAGTGACAAGAATAAGTGTTTTCTTTTCCTGGTTGCCCATCAGTTCCAGAAGTGAGACCTGTTTAATAATTTCTGGCTGCAACTTAGGATGTACATGAGTTTTCCCAACTACCCTGTCCCACCAGCCCAGGGTATGCTACCTCTTATCCTCTGGGAAACGCAACCTACCTCCCTTTCACTCCACCGGGTTTGGTTTGGTTTGCACCTTGCAGGGGTTCTCCCTGCAGAAATGTCACACCGAAGTACTGTGAAACACCTGCTCTGTTCCATCTCTTCCTAATTATAGGTATCACCTCCTGCATGTCCTGTCATTGCGGGGGAAAACATTTCTCCTTCCCAATTCTCTTGCGTGTCTCTGACTGAGTCTGCAAGGCCTCAAAATGACTCTTAGCACAAATGGCTGTTTCTTTTGAGAAAAGGAGGTTTTTACTTCCCTGCCTCAGGTATCTTGACATGACTCTCAAGCATATCTCACCTGTACTCATCAGCTCATTTTGTTGCTTCTTGTAAGGAAGCCAGAACTTTATCTACAACGTAAAAACTCAAAGAGAGTGTTAATCTGTCATTGTTCCAGGCCAAATGGACCAGTTAGTTCCCCGGTGTTTGTCCTTACAACCTACCAAGATTTTTCCAAAACCACCATGTCCAGTTCTCAACAGGTGCTAACCCCTCTGATCTTCATTTGTCTTACTCTCAGAGCAGTATTATCCTAGGATTATTTCAAACTTGTGTTGAAAGGCTGCTTCTACCTTGACCTATGTCCTACACCCTTCCACAGACATCCCTCAACAAGCTGACTTCTAGAGTCTTCACCTGTAGCAGGTGATGCAGCTACTACATCTCTTCCCTACGCTCATTAACCATAGGGCAGATAAATCATTTCAAAGGTTGTTAAGTGAGGTCTTGATAGCGTTTTTTTCTTTAAGTATTCTGGAAACCTTTGTATGATTTTAACTTATGTTAGAAATAGTAATTTTAACATAGACTTTTCAGATACTCTGTTTTTGTGAGCAGCCCTGCCTGTGTAGTGCCTTACCTTTGCTGTGTTCCTCCCACTTAAACTTTCTAATCCCAGTTCAGTCTCTGCCCACCTACTGATCCGATTCTGCTCTCGGGCTCCCAGACTGCCTTGTTGCGCCCTACAGAGACAAATCCAATGCCTGACTTTGATTTGGTTTAGGTTCTAGAACTTCCACTGCTCTCAGGTGCTAGAAAGACACCTGGATTAACAAGGAGCTCTACTTTTGGCCAGCCCTTTGAAGAAATACGTCACGCTCTCTGCAGCTCTCTCCTAGACTTGAGGGAATGTTTCTGTGCTATGTCTCTTTGAAATAAAATAAAATCTTCTGTCTCAGTTTTCAGAGGATGTGTCTTTGCTCACTTGCAGCTTCAGCCCCCGAGCCCAGGGCTGCTTTCAGATTCACATCTTGTCTCTAACACCACTCTTACGAGACCCTGAGTCACCAAGCGCTTAGAGGAGCTGCCTGCACTCTTCTGAGCCAGCTTCATTAAAACACTAAAAGCACTGCAAACTCCAGAGCTCGGTGTTACTAGAAAAATACATAAAACATAGAACTCTTGAACAGCTGAACTAAAAGCAAGATCAATAAAAGACTGTTAAGTAATTCCCTTAGTCCGCCGTGGTTTTGGGTTTTTTTCAGGCTTGTTCGCAATCCATTAACAATCTAATTTTGCATAATCCCTATGCATCCCTGAAGGAAAGTCTTTGTTTCCGTGTTTGAGCGTTTACTTAGACCGTTCATTTTCTCCTCCCCAGTTTCCACTCCTGACGCAGGCTGCCTTTCTGATCAGTCTCTACCCCATCCTCTGAAAAGCTGCCCCTTGAATATGCTCAGATGCTCTTGGGGAACACAAAACCACCACCCCGCCACAGACGTGCATCTGATGGAGAATACTGCAACCAGGAGAGCACAACGGGGAACCTTCCTCCCACTGCAGTCAGCGAAGACCCGAGTAATTCAAACGTCGTTCACAATGCGGCCTGCATCGGGGTTTTCAAACAGGACCACAGAAGGTGACACTGCCAAAACCTTAATGAACAAGATTCAAGCTCTTAATTCCCTTTTCCTCTGTAGAAAATTCCTGTTTAGTTTATCTCAGTAAGGTACGTTCAAGCTACGACCATGTCTCCTAGTGCAAAGTTCTTTGTTCTGTTCCTGGTTGCGCTCACAGCTGAATTTATAGGTTTGGAAAACTTAATGACCATTAATTCAAAAATTGTTGTTGCTCTGGATACAATTTCTTTTTCTTCTAAAAAAAGTCTTCAAAATTTACTATACACAAAACTGATACGCAGCCACAACCACATTCCTTAGTGAACTAGAAAGCTGATGCTTTCTTGATAATTGTATTTTTAGCATCCGAAGGAAGCACACAGACAGCTTTTACCAAGCACAAGGCTTCCTTTTAATTTTATGTTTTGAGTGTTTTTAAAATACATATATTGTAGATCATACATACAACAGCAGAGAGGCACTGTAGTGAGAGTGAGCACCACTGCCCTCTTTGGAAAATAAAGTTAAAGCCTCCCACTGAATCCAAAGGCAGGTGAGTAAGGTTCCAGAAACAATTAGGCATTTGAGATTCTTTCCTTAAAAACATCTGTTTAAGCATTGTTTACTGATCATCCCTTCTTACATCCTTTATTTTCCACCTGAAAACAAGTTAAATGGTGTTTTAGCAACACGTGTCAAACCTGGAACGCTTTTTTGAAAAAGCTTGTCAATAATTTTGTATGTTTTACTATTTAAAATATAATAAGGGAAAAATAGCAGCAATTTTCTACAAACTTTTATGGCTGGCAAGAATCCCATCTTTTCATACACGTTTCTGAAGAAAAGACCCTATGTTGTGAAGAAAATTATTTGCTCCTTACTGTGGTGGTGTTTCAATGTTTACTTGCAAATGTTTGGTAAATAAAAAGGTATATTTCTCTTGAATTATTTTGAAGTACAAACAGCTAAATCAGACTGCAAAGCCTTCTTTAAACTAATCCACCTCCAGCAAAGATCATCACAACTTTGCTATTTTACAGCTTTACCAGGCTGCACTATGAATACTGAAACAAACATGAAAAAGAACAAAAGAAACACCCTTTTCTATCTTCAATAAAAATCTAAAGTGAGAGTTTTAAATGAGAAATATGGGAATTTCCCCTATAAAAATCACAGGTGGCCAAAAGATTTTCACACAAGAAAATTTTTCAGATTCAATGAAAAAAAAAAAGAAATATTACAAAATAGATGTAGAAAGATCGGGACATAAGACATTAACCCTGGGACATGACTGCTGACTGCTCACGAACACACGCCAACGGGCAACCGTATGAAGGCAAATGAGCAAACAGGTAACGAAGGTGGGACGCTCAGTCGAACAGAAATGAAGACAACTGAAGAAGAGGTGCAGCAGTAGAGCACTCTTAGGACAACTGTCGCTGGGCAGCTCCATTTAAGACAGGCCAAAATCAGATGGTCACTGTAAAGAAGTCTGAGAGTCGAATGCACAGCAGCAATGGGGCAGATCTCAGGTGAAGTGGTTTCCTCACTCTCTCCCTAACTGGTGGGAACAGCTCTGACTCACTAGGCTGCCAGGAGCTCCTAAGCAAAAATGGAAGGATGAAGAACAGAGTCCTCTTGCAAAGCAGGTCTCCTCAACTGTGCTTATCAGTTTCCATGTGTAAAATGAGACCTGTACCAGCTAGAACCTGTGAAGACAAACGCTTGATGAAATAATACACCAGCAGATTATCCAAAACCAAATCCATCTCAAAAGAAGAAGGAATACTTCTTAGTTCTAAGTAAATGTAGGTTTTGTACTGTGCTTCCAGAAGAGACATGGAATCAGCATGCTGATGGGTAAGAAATAGTGACTACATACTTCATCCGTTCAGCACTGTTGCTGAAACAATACTGGAATCTTTTGGGAAAAAAAAAATATATAGCACAATTTTATGTAACAACTTCCACTACAGTTAAGAGTCACTGGTAAACTTAAATACAATTAAAAAAAAAAAAAAAGTATTTTGACAGCACTAAAAATCAGTCAACACTTTCTTTCTGCAGTATCTGGATGAGATTTTTTTCCTCATATAGAGAACAAGATCAGTATCTGATGCCCCAGAAGACCGGTACATATTCTGACTACCTAGCTCACAGTTGCACATGCATGCACAGGGACAAATTTCACGTGTTCTACGGTGACAGCGTAGGTCTGGAGCAATCCCCTTGCCCAGGCTGGATCATCTTGTACTGCTGGGCTTGATTTGTCCCCGAGATCTCGCTCTTCAAACCTCCATCTCTTTCCTTCTGTATCTCAGAAACTACACCCTTCCTCAGACTACAGAGGAAGACTACGCAACTAACATAAGGTACATCTCTCTCAGATTTGTAAAGGTTGATGATGCTCTCCTCTTACTAAAAAGTATGACAGAGCATTCAAAACATCAGAGCTGGCACAGAGGTTGCCTACTAAATGCTCTCTAAGAGACACAAATATTCAGTACAGCAAAACCAACATTTTATTTACTGTGAAGTTCATCTGGTTTAGTATTAGATCTTGTTCAACAGCTAGGTCTTACGAAATCCTGTTACCTAATAAATATCAGTTTGTATCTTTTTTTAAAAAATAATGTTTACAAAACACAGTCCTCGCATACTGGGAATTTCCACTTTCAACCTGCTGACACTGAGACTGATTTGCTTCCTGTAAGCCCTCTGGTAAAATAGTCTATAGCCCTGTTCCCTCGAGAATTAGTTGCCAATTATTACAACACAGATATTAAAAATTTATCAATAAAATAAATGTTAGTTATCTACACAATATTTGCTTCTGAACAGCTTTTTCTACATGACATGCATTTTTTATTCCAGTGTCCTGATGTACACCAGGCTGTGAAGTCATGATGTTAATACCGCGACGACCAACCCACAGATGTAGAAACACACTGCTGGCTGCAGAGCAACACAAGCCACCATTAGAACATGATTATTTCTAGCAAAAAAATGGCCAAGAACCTACAGCTGAGAGTAACTCTGCTGCTTCACCATCTGCTGTTCAGATAGCCACCTTCACCAGTTTCTCATCCCTGATTGTTCACTCCCATCCCTGTAACAGCACCCTTTATGCAGCTGTGTTACGAATCAGATCTTCATACCAACCGAAACTCTGGAAAAAAACTGATTTTGCTGTCGTTGTCACTGTTCTGCAGCGGGTTCACTGTACAGCTGTAAACAGACCAGGCCAGGACCAGAGGCCAGTGCTCCTGCCACGCCAGCTGGCATCAAAGCAGGAACAAGCGACGGGGGGAAGCTGACTGCTTCTTGCAGCAGCTGTTAGTTTATGCCAGCTTAGAATTCACATGAAACTATGGCAGACTAGAAACTAGACATATTCAAGTTAGAAACGCAGTAACACACAACAAAAAAAAAGAAGAAGAAAGCACAGACTGTTTAATCAATAGAAGAAATACTAAGAGATGTTGAAATCTTCACTTCTAAGTAACTTCAAATTAAGACAGCACGCCTTTCTGGAAAAGATCTTCAACAAATGCCCATTAACTCTTCAGTCAAAGCTGAGCTATTGAGCTCAAAACAGGGAGTAACAGTTACATGTAACGACCTGCAATACCCTGAATGTCAGATTAAATTATCTAACTGTTACTTCTGCCTTGTGCCTTTGAAACTTAAATATATTTTAGTTCTCTCCCTGGTCGTGTCAGATCAGCATGCTTTAACAGTTGGAAGCAACAGAGTCCAATTTAATGGTATCCCTGCTTGGAATATGTTCAGGGGTTGAATTTGATTCTT
The DNA here is from genome assembly GCA_009806455.1 of Tetrax tetrax. NCBI lineage: Eukaryota > Metazoa > Chordata > Aves > Otidiformes > Otididae > Tetrax > Tetrax tetrax. The sequence continues at coordinate 241,337 of WHYT01015667.1, forward strand.
CGCGTAGAAACACGAAGCTCTAACATTTGATCTGGAATTCATACCTCGTTAGAAGGGGAGCAGCACAAGTCTCACTTGTTCCTGCTATCAAGCTGGCAGTGAGGGAGAAGGAGCCACGCTGTGCTAGAACTGGTTACTGACCTCGTCAAAACTCTCAGCTGTGAACGTGGCGAATGATAATTTTGCCTGCCACAAGCAGACAGCCTTAGCGAGTAGGAATCATCATGTTCAGAAGCACTAAGCAGGAGGGTCAAATTAGAAATCTTGGCTTTCAGCATCTTTCTTTGTGCTTCAGTACGTTACGAGTGAAGGAAGACACTTTCTCTCTGCCTCAGCCACTGTATAGTACTTTACAGTTTGCAAAAATAAAAAAAAATAAAAAAAAAATCTATACATTTACAAGATGTGTAGCACTTGGCAGTATTTCATAACTGCTGATTGACTAAGATGAGCTCATTTGACACAATTTTGAAATAAATGTATTATTTTATACATCCAAGCCTATACATTCCATAAGACAATGAAAGAAGGGATGACACAGTGCACAGCCGGGAAAGTGTGGCCTGGTGCCAGAGCCCACACACGCTTACTCCCTTCTTTTTCAGCCTCTGTCAAATCACAACCTCCCTAGAAAGAAGAAAAAAAAAAAAAAAAAAAAAAAAAAAAAAAAAAAAAAAACCACCAAAAAAACCAAACCACTATCCACTCAGGGAAAGTAGGAGTACTCTTCTAGTGCTATCAGCTTCTGCCAAAATTTCAATTTCATTTTAAAATAAAGGTTATACTTACTTAACCACAAAATAGTTAAGTTAGACAGTACCTTGTGTCGGAAAAGTCGAAATGGAGCAAGCAGGTATAGAGTAGGGAATCACAACTCTTAAATTCTCGCCTGCTTTCTGTGTGACCAGTGCCTTTCAGCAACATGAAATTAATCAACATCACTGGCAAACTGCATTTTTAAATGCAACATGCAGAGACAGAATATGGATTGGAGAACTGTAGTCAGGCAGTGGGGAGAATAATCATCAACATACAGGATGTGAAGGAGGTGCTAGGAGATTTAACATCATCACTTATCACACCTAACTTCTGTTTGGCATTATATACCTTGAAAACCAACCTTAAGCACGTACTGTTAATTAAGATACTGCACAGAAACTTCGTAACCGTATACTTTCTACAAATCCTCTGTTGTAGGTTTGCTCTTTTAAGCAGCTCAGTTGTGGGACTTCAGATGCAAACTCCTCAGCAGAATGAACTGCTTGTAGCTGATACCAGAGGTAAACCCCAAAATCCAATAGCACGCAAAATTCCTCATCCTCTTGTTTATGTTGTCCAATAATACTAACTAGGTTTCACAAAGATAAATTCTTTCAGTGGTGTTTTTAATCCGTAACAAGAAAAGAGATTTCATTCTTTTAGTAAATGGATACCTGAAATAATCAACCTCCAGTAAATGTATAGAAAATATTAAGAGTCACCAGAAACCAAAGGACAACAGAATTGATCTCCTACTGCTTACTTCCAACTCTGACTGCAAGAGTTTAAGATCGAGTCTGAGCTAGCTAGGGGACAAGCAGCAGTCTGCTCAAGTTCACAGGGAATTCAGCAAGGCCTGATTTGTTAGGCCAAGAAATAGGACAAATTAAACCATTTTTGGCTTGGACTGATACGGTTCTATCATCAACACAAGCTAAAACCAGCTTGGGAATCAAAGCAGAGTGCCGCAGACGTGGCTGTCGCTGCTGAGTAAGAGTATAAAAGAGGGCAGCAGCACCAATCAACTGAAATCCAATAAGGAACTGTTCAGGTACTAATCACATAAACGTATCGGTTTAGAGATAAGCTAAGTAAGAAATTTCTGTAAATGGACATACTTCAAAAAATAGAAAATCCCCCTTCTGTTTTAAAAGCCAGAGCTGAGTTGTTCACTGTAAAAGGATTCCTGTTTGATCAAAGCTGACAACGTACTGATGGTACCGGAATTCCAAACCACATCCGTTCCTGAACTACCGTCTTTACGGTCCAAGTAATGCAAAGGTCAAGATGAATGTACCCAGAAAACAAGATACCCACTCTTGTGCATTAGAGTAATATGTTTACTCAATTAGTCATAAAGAAGTTAATTTGCCCCCCTGAATCACTGAAAATACCTTAGATTACTTCAGTCTTCTCTTCGCTACACAAGAATTACAGGCCTTAATCAGTTCCACAAGAGAAACTCATTCTAACCACAACTAAGGCAGGAGTATTGCGAGATCTACTCATGAAAAAAGAAGAAATTACATTGATTTAAATCCAACAATGAAATTATTGTCATTAGCAGTAGGTGCAAGCTCACAGAAATTTACTGGTTAAAGCAAAAACTATCAGCATTTTTTTTAATTTCTAGAGAAATTCTATGGAAAATTACTTCATTTGAAACAAGTCTCACCCTTGTGCAAGCACCAAGGTAAGTTCTACTCAACTACTAGATAAGTATTAAACTAACTCAATTTTTATATAAGCTGCCAAAAGAAAGCTCTTTTATTTCACCCTTTGTGATTCCCAGAAAAAAGTGTCTTCAAAAACTCTCTGCTAGAACTGGGAGAGTCTGAAGTATGACCAGTAATTTAGAATCAGCAAAGCACATTTTTTATCCCTAAAAATTTAGAGATGAAAATATTTTTAAATGGAAGTACTAAAATTAAAAAACAAAAAAATTCATGGTAGTCATGACAACCTCATTCAGTTTCCTTCTGCTCACCAATGTAATCAATACGATACCTAAAATACACCATGGTAATTAAACTATTGGCAAGAGACATCTGCTTACGCAGAAAACAATCCTGGAAAAACCAACACCAATAACCAAGGAGAAATGTCAGTGTGTGTCAGAGATAGCTAGTGTTCCACCAGTCTACGAGGGTGTGAGGGAAGACCCAGGGAACTACAGATCTGCCAGCATAACCTCAGTTCCTGGAAAAGTTAGGGAGACGATTGTACTGAGTACCCCGAAAGGCACTTAACGAACAATGCAACCAGTCACCAGCAGCGCTCCTCAGGGCTCAGTTTTAGGGTCAGTTCTGTTCAGTGTGCTTATCAACCGTCTGGATGCAGCATGGTTCATTCCACTAAATTTGGTCTCTGCATGAGAAAATGAGGAATCGCAGCCTAAACTTCTCAAGGCAGCCATCCACTGACAGTAAGTATGAAGTGATACTGGGTACAAGTATAAACTGGGGGTGGCTGGAGAGTGGGCCTGCAGAAAGGGACCTGGGGGTGCCAGCCAAGAGCAGTGAGGTAAACTGCTTCCTAAAGAGTAAATAAAGTACAACCAGCCGGTCAAGAGAGGCTATTATCCCGCTATATTTAGCTTTGGTGCAGCCTCACCTTGAGTACTTTGTGCAGCTCTGGGTCCCACAGCTTCAGAAAGATGTGAAGGCCCTTGAATGCATCCAGAGGAGGGTAACAAGGCTGGTGGAAGGACTGGAAGGAATGTCCTATGAGGAGCAGCTGAGGATCCAGGTCTGTTTAATTTGGAGAAAAGGAGGCTGAAGGACAATTTAATTGCTCTCTACAGCTTCCTGGGGAGGGAAAGCGGAGAGGGAGGTGTTGATCTCTTCTCCCTGGCAGTCAGTGACAGGACACGTGGGAACGGTTCCACGCTGCACCAGCGAAGGTTCAGACTGGACATGAGGAAGCACTTCCCTACAGAGAGGGTGGTCAAACACTGGAACAGGCTTCCTGGAGAGGTGGTCAATGCCCTAAGCCTGTAAATGTTTAAGAGGCATTTGGACAATGCCCCTAATAACACGGTTTAACTGGGCCAGTTAACAACCCCAAATTGGTCAGGCAGTTGGACTGGATCATCATTGTATGTTCCCTTCCAACTGAAACAGTCTAGTCTATTCTAACATCTACATCTAGGTGCAAGCACCAAGTGGGAAAGACCCTACCTAATCACTTCAGCAGGGTACTTACAGATTTTATAGAAGGTTTAGATTACACTAATTTCACTAGTATGGCTCAATTATAACTTTTTTTTTTCCCCATAATTCCAAGAGCAGGCAGCATTTTCAGAGATGGTGAAGTCTTTTAGAATATCAGAACACAGCCCTCTAATTCAGCATCTCTTTGAACAATCCATACAAGGATTTTAAAACTAACAGTCAGCTGCATTGCAGAGTTTGGTTACCAGAACAGAATAAAACTCCCCAAGATTATGTTTGGGATTCTAACACCAGAGTGACCAAGGTAGGCAGCACAATGCTATCGTGTATTTAACAGTACAGACTAATTTTATTCTAGGTAGCACACTCTCCTGTAACTGCTCAATTCATACAAATGAAGAAAAATCTCAGATCAATGCATATGTAAGAAAAGGAGGGGGGGGAGGTAAGTGCAATATTAATAATTCTCCATTCTCCCTGGAAAAAAAAAAAAAAAAAAATTGGTGTGTATGGATTTCATTTTGCAAGACAGAAGACCCTCAGTTCTACAGACTTCCACAGAAGAACACCACAGCACACCTATATAAACCTGAATTTCTTACAAAGCATAGTAACCAAATCACACAACATTGGGATTGGGATTTACCTTGCTTGACTTCTATAGTATAGGTGTCCAGATGTAAACCAGCTGTCCAGGCACCCACTGTAGGTAAAGATCTATTTAGAACAGTGAAGCCTTTAGTACGGTTCATTCCACTAAACTCGGTCTCTGCATGAGAAAATGAGGAATCACATCCTAAACTCCTCAAGGCAGCCCTCCACTGACAGAAAGGAGTCTGTAATGACCTGCTCAGAAACAGTGGTTCACCCACAGTGCTGTTCCTGGAGGGATCCATCTCAGTGGCAACTGCGGGCTCCTCCTAGTCAAGTTCAAGGCATGCTCTTGCCCACAACATGAAAACCTTGGCAAAAGGAAGGTTTGATTTGTACATCTGGTATCTAAAAATGATAGATGCAATCCCAGAATATTAAAGACATGCTGACCTCATGGTCGCCAGCCAAGGAAATGACGCCGAGGACAAAGACAAAGACATTCTGCCCTCCTAGTCTGACCACAGCCTCTCTTTGTTGAAAAGATGGTATTTCATCATTCCATGAGAGAAACGAACCATTGCACTTCATTTTATTTCCTGAAACTGCTCGGTCTTTTATACCCATGCAGGAAACAAGATAGGCAAGAACTTTAGATAAAAGAAAGAAGTAATAAAATGCAGGTAGAAAAGTACAGTTTCTCTTACGCATAACATACAGCAGTTTGCCTCATGTAATATTTACATCCGTGACAGCTCAGTGACCCACGACCACTGAAAGTGGACAGACGGTGTCGTGGTACGTCAGGGGTTCAAAACCAAGCTGTGACCTCTCACACTACAGGACAGGTGGGCGGGGAGGTCAGCCTAAAGCATTCTGAAATTATAAGGCCCACCTTCATAAATAGGGAATTTTAGATCAATCTAGTCCAAAACTTCACCTCCTCAGATCATTTTTTGACCTTTTTATGTTTTCTTCTTATAATCAGACCATCTTGTTACCCACATAACACAAGGTGCAAGAAGATTAAAACACCTAATACTACTGTTGTAAACATTTTACTATTCAGGATCAGTTTCCAAAGATTTTATTCAGCCTTTGGTAAAAAAATCAAAAAAAAAAAACCAAAAAAAAAAACACCCCACCCACCAGAAAACCCCACCCATCAAAGCAGTGCTTCCTACTAAAAAAAACCCGATGTGAATTGACTGCAAATTGACTTAACCAAGTAAACATGACAATTATGTATTACTGAATATCTGAGACATGAAGACACAGAAAAGATCCTGTGCTGTTTTAACACGCACTTCACTGACTTTGATCTGGTGTCAGCAAGGGGTTTGACTTCTTAAGTATGAACTATCAAGTCTGATCACTGCATTCCCTTCAGAACTTCTAGCTTATCATTCCTGTTCGTGATACAACCGCTTCTCAAGTATTCCGCAGAAGAGAAAAATACCCTTAACAATACCAGGAATAACAACTTTCCTTTCCTGTTTGGGTACATTTATGTCAGTCACCTTCCTCTTCCAAGAGATTTCAAAACATCTTTTGAAATATGGAGACATCATTCCATTAAAACTTATCACTACTCTGGTTAGAAGCACACTGTGCAAGCTTCACCCTCAGTGGTCAACAGCTCTGAGATAACTGATAATAAACAGAGTTTGAAAACTCTCTACGTCAATTTGCACTGTTCCTGTTGAAAAAAAAAAACCCAAAAACCACTCCACCACCCTTCATGCACTTAATAGACTCCAACCCTCATTCCTACGCATGTATTTATTCTATTTATTTCTACACAAGCATTTTATTCTATTCTGTTTACAATACACAGGCATGAACACCCTGGCCTTTCCTTCATTCTCCCTCTGTTTTCTGCCACTCTCTTTTTCAACTTAAAATTGAAGAATATCACAGAATCATGGAATGGTTTTGTTGGAAAAGACCCTCAAGATCATCTACTTCCAACTCCCCTGCCCTGGGCAGGGACACCTTCTACTGGACCAGGTTGGTGAAAGCCCCATCAAACCTGGCCTGGTACGTCAAGACTGTTGTCAAACTCAAGAAACCGATACCAGCTCATGCAATTTAACAAAAACAAATGAAGGCCCTGGAAATGGCCTCTGGAGATACCGACTGCTGACCGCCCGCGGACACACTCGTGTACTTTTCCACTGTTTGGTAAAAAGCTGTTAAGATGGGCCACATGAGTACACAGGAAAGCCTTCTTTAATCTCTTGTTGGTTCAATTACCTTCCATCTTCAATGAACCAACTACGCTGGACTACAGTATCTAACATGCTCCATAAGATATTTAAAAATTAAGCATAAAAACACCCTCCTGCAGCCCAAGGCACTCTGTGCAACTCCTGTACCCTGGATTCCTATCCAAATCTAACATCAGATTGATTCAGATAAAGCCTGGGTCCTAAGGCAGAACATTAATTTATTTGCTCCGGCTTTCAGAACGATTTACATGACTACGTAGACATGACAGACACTGTATGGTGTTGAAATTGAATGCAACTGAATGTAATGAACATTTTTGGTCAAAGCAAAAGTTGATGTTTTAACATTGACAACAACATAAACATACAGTTAATTGTCAAACTCATCCATTAGCCCAATACTGCTACAACTTGTGGCACTTAAAATCAGAAAATCCATTCAGCAATGAAAACTTTATTTAAAAAACTCTACATGGGAAAAAAAAGGCTTTAATGTAAACTATGAGCAAAAACTTATCAACTACCAAGTACTGTAATATGACTGAAATAACCCTTTAATTCAGTGTTTATTACAACTGTAAAAGAAACTGTAGGATTTCTGCTTTATCCTTAAAATGCTTGAAAAAAGTAACTGAAGACTATTTGTCAGAAATTTTTTTTTTTAATTACGCATTACTTTAAAGGTTATACTAGAAGAAACTTGCTCTAAGAAAAGCTACCTCAAACCCTACACCACTCTACAATCCCACAATCCAATCTTGTTCACCTTTACCACGTAAATGATCTTAAGGTTGGCAAGACACTGCTACAAAAACAGTGTATTCCATTAGTGCTGACAGAGTTCTGCCGTTCTACAAGAAGGCAAGTAACTACCAAATCTAACTGCTTACTCACTGAAATGATAACATAAAAATCCTTCTATTGTGGAGACAAAGAAAGCCTGCCTCTCTGCCTCCCCCCACCCCCCTCTGGTTAGAGAAGAATGAATGTTTCATCCTCGTTTTATTCTGGAAATAAACCTGCAACTACTTTGGAGAAGCATTTCAGTTTTGGCAAACTAGCTGAGAAAAGCTGATATATAACAACCCTGTATTTCAGCACGTCTAAACTTCCTCAGCCCATGTCTTATTTAAACCAAGAATCCTTTTTTTTCCAGTTCATATCATACGGCTCCGAAGCCGAAGGAAGAAGGCTGCTTCATACTTTATTTGCTCTTTGTAACACCTCATAGGCTGCGAAATGCAAGTCTAGCAAATCTGTTTTAATGGAGTCTAAACGCTGCAAAAATGACCATTTCACGCACGACTACACTCCTTGTGGTAAATGCAGACAGTGTCCTAGTGTGCTACACTACAAATACCAATACTCACAGTAGTACTGCCATCTGTAGTGCTTCCTTTTGAAGTGTCTGCCCATCACACGGTTGCCTGCTTTACCCTCCTGCCTTCCTCCATCTTCCCCTGCTCTGAGCATTCTTCCAAGCCTGCACCAGCTGTCAATCTGCAAGTCTCACCGTTGAATTTATCAGACATTATTAATTTGATTTTACTCACAAAGTAAGATCTCAGGATTGACCTGCTTTGGTAATTCTCTCAGAATCTGAAACATTATCTTAATATGATACCTTGAATGACTTCTAAAGGACTCACTTTTACTCAAAGGTTAAAAAGTCTGCATTGTAGAAGGAAAACCTAATCAAATAAATTTGTGTAATTCAGTATAACGTAGCAAGCAATTTTCTAATTTAAAGGGTTTGAATAATCAGAACTTACTTCACTACCAACACAGTACTGCCTTCTGAGAACGCTGCAAATGTTCTGTGATGCTGGAATTGCTTTGTGTGAATACTCTGATAGCACCACCAGCCATTCTCTAGCATGAACAAGAGCTATACTTCAGCATTTATTCATTCTCAGAGCCGCTTGTCTCATTCCAATAGTCTTCAGTACACAGCATTTAATCCAACTTTTGGGGAAAAGGTAAAAAAAAAAAAAAAAAAAAAAAAAAAAAAAAAAAAAAAAAAAAAAAAAAAAAAACCCCCCCCATTTT
>WHYT01015667.1:251439-266802 GCA_009806455.1 Tetrax tetrax
AAAAAAAAAAAAAAAAAACAACGAAGACAAAAAAAAAATAATGTCAACAGAACACTGCACACAGGCACTTCAATTAAGTTTAAAACCTGTATTCTTGACACAGAGGTAATAAAAGCCTCAAAACTGAGTTGTAGTTTCAGAAATCTGCAAACTGATTCCTGTACGGGCAGAAGAGGTTTGAGACGTATAAGGGTTATGACAGAAAAGCTAATGACAAATGCTAATTACCAATAAAATAACCATGGAAATTTATAGGAATGTTGCCAACTGTGTCGACAAGCAGTGTGTCTAAGACAGAGGGAATGACTTTATAGCTATTAAACAGCATGCTGACTGGCTAAAACCACATTATCATAGAACCATTGGTAAATTCAAGAACCATTTTTATTTTCAAGAATTTCTAATTGTTATTATTTCTATGAAGTCAAGCAAGTTACAATATATCTTCCATGATCATCAAACAAAATAACTTGATTTGAAATGAATGAGTGTATTATTAACCCAAAGAATTTGGGTTAGTTTTGAGCTTCAAATTCACACATGATGTTCAAACACTCATTTTCACGTGAGGAGCTCCATATCTTCATATATTGCAAAATTTAGGTAATTTGTAACTCAAAGCAAAGCTGTTGTAGTTAGTGTTTACTTTGCTAGTCTAGATAATATCCTTCATTAGTATTTTAGCCCATTAATATGAAGGGGGGGGTGGGGGAACACAGAAGAAAACCCCCAAAATTCAACCCAAAAACGTTAACCACACATTTTCGGATTAACACTGTTATTTTAAAAATACATAGATTTTGTAGTTCGTTTCAGTTCATCCAACTTGGTTATTTAAAAACAAACAAACAAACAAACAAAAAACCCCAAAAAACCCCACAACACCAAAGCAAACAGACGTAACTCTCAAACTACCTCAGAATTCCAATTTTTCTTTCGGATGTGCTCTTCATCTTGCCTGGTTCCCACACGCATTGACCCGCTACAGTTTAACTGATTTACATTGCTCTAGTGTGACTATATTTCTGCATTTTACAGAATACATTTTGGTTGAAATAATCTCTTTTACGTTACAAATAATAGTGTTATACAAGCCAAAAATATGTTCTATGTTAATGAAATGAGCAATGAAGTATGGCTGCTTGTTTCCTTTTTCACATACACATAGATGCTTGTTTCTTTTTACTGCCAAATCCTTGAACTCTTATGAAACTTGATGTCTACTTCTAAAACCTATTAGTTTAGAAGCCACTAACAGCATGCAGATCTTGTATTCAAAAAACTAAGAAGTTTTAACTAGCACTGCAAGGAATTAATTGCCTTTTACATATCTGGAACTCAATAGGAAAAGAAAAACACAGAATAGTTTTGCTGTGGCTGGTTTTACCTTATTATTTTAAATATAATTGGGATTATTTGACAACATATGACTCACAGTTTACTAAAGCTGGAGACTGTCAATACTTTCCACGTGTCAGACTGTCTGTTTAAGTTGTTTCCATGCTACCACCACTGAGTTTTGTGTACTACATTTCTCTGCGGTACCTCCTCCAGTACAGCTTGTGCCCTCTGCAGCATTACCTTCCATCACAAGGTATCACTGTTTTGCAGTGGGATATCAGCTCTGGAGCAGAAACAGAAGTAAGGTGGACAGTCAGAAGCAAGAGAAAACAAAACACAGCTGAGTTTTTCTAAGAAAAACATTTTTAGATTTACCATGTAAAACAAGGTTTTCAGGAAGTGGCTCATACCGGAAGCCAGTGACCTCACAGCTTCTTATAAATACCACACAATTACAAAATGAAAGCAAGCAATATTTCTTGCTACCACTTTCTTTTAACATTCACGTTAACTATTAACTCAATGCTTCCCAATTACGAAAATCAAACTCTAGACAGAAGGAATAGGGTTTTGACAGGTTTAAAATACACAGCGATGCAACACTTGTGCCATTCCAAGCAGTGAAACACCATTAAATCTCTGTAATATCATAACCCTTCAACAGTTGTTTTTTTTTTTTTAAATTTTGAATCTTAAGTCTATTTTGCAATGCCCTAACAGGCAGATGATTAGTCACCTGTCACATATAAGCCAATCATCAAAAAACTTTGTATTCTGTAACAACTGTCCCCATCGCTTTCCTCCCATTTGTGAATCTACTTGTCCATCTGGTCACCACCGTTACAATTCTTCTTATAAAACACATTTTTCTTGTGCAGCTTAAATGAGATTTTCCTATATAGATTTCTATCAAGTATCTTACCAAAGATGGAGGAAATACTGCTTTTTCAAAAGTCAGATCTTACCAGAGCAGGTGTCAGGTTACTCTAGCATTATTTACTTTTGGTAAGTAAATTGTATTTTATTTCCTTTATTAGGTACTCAATGTCTTATTCTAAGATTTCAGAAGTCTACTGAAGCCATACTAAGAGTATGTATCTGTCAAAGTCTTTTGGAGCTCATCACTTGAGTGCTTTAGTGTCATGCACTTGTGCATCTGCCTCAGTCTCTACGTCACCACATTCATTAATCAATCTGCCTTTTCCCCACGTCCTTACAGAGGAATGTTAAAACGCTACACCTGCTATCACAGCTCTGCTCTCCATTCTACTTTTTTTTTATTTGAATAAATGAAGAACCTTTTGATATTTATCATTGTTTGACACATCTTAATGTGCCTTGCGGGTTCTGTTTATCTTCTTATCTTTTAAAATGGGCTTTGCAGCTCAGTCCTCTCTCCATCCCTTATGTTGTTTCTTCTTTAATGTACTTATCCACACATTTGGATCTGAAGCCTTCCCAATTTCTACCCAAGTAACAGAAAAATCTAACCACTCTTACATGAGTTCTTGTATCACTGACTGACAAGAAATTCCCACCTTTCTCTATGCTGAAATCTGCATGTTCTCTGTCTGGTTTACTTCACCGAGTTCAGCATCTGAAATGCCTTCTGGAAGAACTGGACCTCACCACCCACTTTTTCTAAACCCACCAACATATTCTGGAAGATGTTTTACATCTTAGTAAAAGAGAACACACAAAACCCAACTTTTTTCAATACATGGACTCCACTGCTCTTTTCTAAAGAGCTACACATGTAACTATTCATGGTCTTTGCTGATGGATAGGGTGTAAATGCTTAGAATCATAAATTTATCAGTTAGGTTTGGGGATTAGTTTTGGTGGTTTTTTTCCATTAGTAATCCCAGCTTGCGTTGACATGATAAAACAGGCTTTGGAAAGGAGAACTAGGATACTATATAAAAAGAACTGGATAACCTCAGACGTGATTAATAGAAGTGGGATGAATTTCCACAGCAGATATAACACATATTCCCACCAGGTAAACAGTTCCTTAATTTGGAAACTAGAAAGGAGGAAAAAGCCCAGCCATTACAAAGTGACCACGGGTCAGAGCGACCTATCTGTGAAATAACGCAACTATGATCCCAATTTATGGCTGCCTGGAAACGTCAGCTGATTATTATGTGTCTTGTTTAAGAAAGAGGGATTCAGACTCTAGCATGAAAAGAGAAGTACTCTCAAGTAGCAGAAATGGCAACGTATGGTAACCTCCACCTTTCAACTGAGAGTTCAGTGCTTGCCAGAATGCACAGACCTGATCCACTACACCAGAAGTCTAAAAAAGGGAAAAAAAAAAAAAGAAAAGAAAAAAACACAAAACAAAAGTACATTATCTGATCATTAGCGGTACTCTTAGATGAAGAATTATGATTTCTCAACCAGAGCAGTGACGGCAGCCCCTAGACCACAAGTAGAACAGTGCAAGTGGAGCACCGGTGTAACTGGAGAGAAATGGAGCTCCTTCCTGCTGCCTCCCAGCCACAACGGATGATGCCCGCCTGCAGGAGCTCCTGCCTTGTTGTTCTCTGCTCCATCAGAGGTCTGCGTTAAGCTGTTCAACTGCAGGAATCAGCTGAATGAAGCTGAGAGAGGCAGCACCTGCAGCAGCCTCCACACTGGTCTCAGCTGGGAAATGACACAACAGCACCAGCTCCAAAATGAAAGGCAGGACTATGAAGTTTCTGAGGCAGGAAATGGAGGACGATTAAAGCAGTCATTTCACGCAGTCTCAGCTGCTGAGCAGCAGCTAACAACAGCAAGATGATTAACAATAGTTTCTTAAACCATGTTTCTGCTTTGATGAACGATTCCAACTGCACTACACAAAGCCCAGCACAGCAAGCTAACTCACCACAGACTTCAGAGGTTCTGGATGATATTAAGAGATGCTAAGGGACGCTGCATCCCATGCTGTTTTAACAGTGTGGGCAACAGGCAAACTAAGGCGCAAATCCAGCCCGGATCTGAGCCAAGTATGCAGAGCAGACACGGTTCAGGATGATCAGAAAAATGGGAAAATCAATACTATGGACACAGACTAGAAGTTTTGTTTGCTTACCTAACCAAAGAGGTAGTACGTGGTAACATTCCTGGTCGCAAAAAGCATTTGAGGAATAAACATGAGCAAAGAGAGCTGCGTAAGGCAAAACCTGCAATTATCATTAGGAAAGTGGGTATGAAATGGCCCTTCAAAATGTTAGGCTGGTAGTTCAAAGACTTTCAAGACCCGGGATGCTCTGATGGTTAGAATGGTTTTTTTTTTCCTAACTTTAACAATGGAAGTTAAAAAAACTGTTCTTAAGATAGAGTTTGATTATTTTCAAGAACAAATTCTATAGCAATTACACAATATCAGGCTTCCTATACCAAGTGACAAGACTGAGAAATCTCAGAAGCTATTTCTAGTTCAATATTCTTACTAGAATTTGTAAGTAATTCTGCAGTAGTATCATAAACACCATTAACACTTAAGTATCTGAGAGCAGGAACTCAAGATTAAAAAAAAGTACTTATCAAACACTGAAGAAATAATGAACAAAACTGTCCCAATCAAAAGTTCTGTTATTTAAAATTACCTCTTCGACAATAAAACAATAGACAAAACGGCAACACGATCCTTCAAAAAGGATCAGTTACATCTTCTCCTAAACAAGAAAGGATATTCTAATTTCGTGATTGTAACAAAGAAATGCCTTATAGAAAACAGAAGGATATACTGAATAATGCAAGAAGAAAAGGAAACGATCACTGCCTATTAATGGAATACCTGAGTGGGAGCAAGCACACATGGCCAATGATTCTTCATGATTTTTTCAAACGATGCGGAGTCCAAATTCTCAGTAATAACATCCGCTACGACACTTCACTCGTCCTTTCATCAGTTTAAGTACACACCACTGCTACCCAGCAAGTCAGAGCACCTCTAGCAGCTAAACCCCAAACAAGTCAAGCAACACTTTGACACCTAAAAATAAGTTTTAAGATTCACACACACAGTAGGGCAACATAACCTCACTGAAATCCTAATTTAGACTAATGCAAAAGTAGAAAGACAACCGGTAATTTTATTGGCACATAGCCCAAGGGATTTATTGAGAAGCTAGCAGTCCTGAAGGAATTTCTACATGGGTACTAAGTCAAACCTGGATGCCTCAAATCATAACTAACAGGCAGAACAAATCCTGTAAAGAGAAAAGAACTATAGTTACAAATGCATGGTAATGAGTCACATAAAAAGAAAAACAAATTATTTCCAGTATGTGAGCCAGATGAGTGCTGCACCACATCAGTTTATGGTAAAACACAAGAACAGATTTTTAAACATTTGAAGATAAGCTCTTCAAAAGGCAGCATTATCCTGGGCCAACACATTAATGTAGTGGTAGCACAGTGACATATCTTACTATTAAATCAAAATTCAAGAATCCAGCTTTATTCCTGAACTAACTGCTGCACCGGAGCTTCGGGCACTTGACATCTCTGAATTTAATTCCTCCACCAATTCAATAGATCTTTCTAGAAGAGGCATCAACCCTTCTGTATTTACAGTCAAGTCAAACACCAGCACTTGTAAAAAAGGGCAGGAAGAAAACGAACAGAATGAATGGCCAATCGTTAGAATTACGGAAGATCCAGGCAGAAACTCAACATGCAGAAGACAGCAGGAGCTTCAGATACTGCTATCTTGTCGTGTCGCTGAGTACGGGATGGCACACCTTCCTATGTGGACAGACTGCTATCTTCCCCACCCAGGAAGCAGGTAACATATAATAAACAGCTTATAAAATTCAATTGATAGGCCTCTGAAGTTAGCAAAAGTGCATAATCAACGAGGAGAGGTGCTATGCTGGACCTTGTTCTCACCAACAAGGAGGGGCTGGTGGGGAATGTGGAGCTCAAGGGCAGCCTGGGCTGCCGTGACCACGAGATGGTGGAGTTCAAAATCCTCAGGGCAGCGAGGAGGGCGTGCAGCAGGCTCTCTATCCTGGACTTCAAGAGAGCAGACTTTGGCCTCTTCAGGGTTCTGTTGGGTAAAGTGTCATGGGATAAAGCCCTGGAGGAAAGAGGGACCCAGGAAAGTTGGTTCATATCCAAGGATCACCTCCTCCAAACTCTGGAGCGATGCATCCCAACAAAGAGGAAGTCAGGCACAAAAACACCAGGAGGCCTACATGGATGGACAAGGAGCTCCTGGACCAACTGAAAAACAAAAACAAATCCTACGGAGGGTGGAAGCAAGGACAGGTAGCCTGGGAAGATTACAGAGAGGTTGTCCAAGGGGCCAGGGATCAGGTAAGGAAGGCTAAAGCCCTGACAGAATTAAATCTGGCCAGGGACGTCAAGGGCAACAGGAAAAGCTTCTTTAGGTACGTGGGGGATAAAAGGAAGACCAGGAAGAATGTGGGCCCTCTCTGGAAGGAAACAGGAGACCTGGTTACCTGGGGCATGGAGAAGGCTGAGGTATGCAACTTTTTTGCATCTTTGCCAGCAAGGGCTCTAGCCCTCATGAGACTCCACCTGCAGTAACTGCATCCAACTCTGGAGCCCCCAACATAAGAAGGACGTGGACCAGCTGGAGAGGGTCCACAGGAGGGCCACAAAAATAAGAGGGCTGGAGCACCTCTCCTGCGAGGACAGGCTGAGAGAGTTGGGGCCATTCAGCCTGGAAAAGAGGAGGCTCCACAGAGATCTCATAGTGGCCTTCCAGTACCTAAAGGGGGCTACAGGAAAGACGAGCAGACACTTCAGCGGGGCCTATTGTGACAGGATGAGGGGTAATGGTTTTAAGCTAAAAGAAAGTAGGTTCAGAATAGATAGAAGGAAGAAATTTTTTACAGTGAGGGTGATGGAACACTGGCACAGGTTGCCCAGAGAGGTGGTGGATGCCCCATCCCTGGAAACATTCAAGGCCAGGTTGGCCGGGGCTGTGAGCAACCTGATCTGGTTGGAGATGTCCCTGCTCCTTGCAGGGGAGTTGGACTGGATGGGCTTTAAAGGCCCCTTCCAACCCTAACTATTCTACAGTAATAATATGTATTAGGAACATTAATTACTAATAACCAGAAGAAATATAGAAAAGTCCTATACATTGTTCAAATTTGATTTTTGTGCACAGAGTAAACATTTTTGTTTAATTTCTTATATTAGGCTTTGCTAAAAAGAGAACCTCACCTGCTCTAGTCTATGTAATCACTTCACAGAGTGATTTATCTTCTCTAGTCCGAGTTTCTCTGCTCCCAGTCCTCTTTCAGGAACTGCTGCCTACAGATAGCACTCCACTCACTTGCTGCCTCCTCTGCTGTGCACTCTTTGCTGCTGAAGCTGCTCTACATATATTGAGCACCCCAGCAAGGCAAGCTGACTATGGATGTACCTCTGGACAGTTTGAGCCAGCCCCTTTCCCTGCAGAGCTGGGGAATCCCAGCCCCTGCTGCTCAGGCTCTCAGAAGACGACTCCTCTGCAGCCTCAACCTCTTGTTATTTACAACACTCACAGGAGATAAAGAACTTAGCAGCAGAATAGCAAATACAAACAACTCAAATCCTGAGCTATCAGTGAAGCTGGTTAACATAATGTAATACTTAAATATGCTCTTACAAACCACAGGAGGGATTCAGCAGGAGATGGTACTATTAATATAAATATTATTTAACAGAACCCTTGAGAGGCACAGAATGTAGAAGTAGAGGGGTCAGCTGAGTACCAATTAGCAGAAAACACACATCTTTACTATCTTCATCTGTTCTAAACTAAGATAATGCTAGCAGGGATAATTAGATTCCAAAGTGAATTCTGCAAGAGATGCTGCTACAAAGTCAGTCTTAAAAGCAAATATCCCGAGAAGCTCCATCCATTCAGCACACAGTGGAGAAGCCAGGGAAACGTATACCTTACAACCACAGGACGTGAAGTCATGAAAATTGCAGGCCCTGGTCTACAGAAAAAAAAAAAACCAACAGGTATGACTATCCCATTTTCGTTCAAGAAATCCTTAAGTTATGAACCACACAGATGGAATCCACAGGAGGACTTCCTTAAACACTACCAAGAGGGTAAGACGGATTTTGCATTCATCTCCATGCTTGGTGGCCTGTGAGGGGCAGGAAGAGTAGAAAAGACAGGCTGTGACTGAAAGCTCATCTTCAGGTCTGACCACGGCTAAGCTTTGTAACAGTAACAGAATGGGGTGCCCCGTATCAGGCTCACAGCAAGGACTGAGCGAACGGGGAGGACCTATTGCTGCCCTTCCTTGCTCAAATTTCTGCTCTCTTGTAAATTTTTTCTTCAAATTTCCAGAACCACCAAACCACAAAGATAATCTGGCATTCAGCAAACAGGCAAAGTCTCCTTTTGCTGCAGGAAAGGCAGAAAAACAACGGAAGAAAACAGAGGAATCATGAATGCCACCTGCAGGAAGAGGATAGACTTATTCACCCCTACTTTTGTTTCCTGCAAGGCAGCAGCAGACTGAAGATAAGACGTAGTATGGATACTGACAGTAGGCACAACCATAAAGGAACAGGTCAAAAATGGGACGAATGGAAAAATCCTGACCTGAGAATCACTGCAACCTCTTTCAAAAACTTCACACATTTCTGCCCGCATTCCTAAACAGAGCAAGGAACAGTTAACAACATACGTTAAGGACTTTCTGAAGATTTACAGTCAAATAGAAAAATTAAATATGCCGAGCATAGTTTACCCAGGATAAACTCTGCACACCAAAAGAGAAGCCTGTTTAGAAGGTAACATTAGAGGTATACAATAACTAATGTTGACATAGCTACTAAAGAGACTGCATGTGAAAGTCTCAGAGCTGACTTCCAGTTTTAATCTAGCCAGGAATATTTTTCTAAACTAGGAGAATAAGACAAAAATAAATTACAGTCCTTGTCTATTAGGAATTGTATGCACATCACAATCCTGTTCTTCAAAGTAGACCTCATATACTTCAGGTAAATACATATTTTTTTTCCATGGTAACTGATCTTGTAAGAAACTACCAGAAGACGCATTACTACTTTATCAGGCCATAGCATCTGGAACAGAATTAAACCTGTTCATGATAGTAAGAGTACTTTGTAATTTCAAAGAAAAACATCTACGAAAGGGATAAACACAGCCAGACGTATCCTACAGAGACTAAGACCAGGATAATATTAAGCAGGACAAACTGTATTTATAATAATTACCCGATCCAACAACTAGGAGAATAATCTTACATAAACCTTCTCAAAAGTAACTTCACCCACAGGAACATGAAGTTTGCTTCACAGGAAAAGAACAGAACGGCTTGTTTTTTAAACCAGTGGTCTCTAAACTACAGGGGCATGCAACACATCTTGAAGAAGGGGAAGGGCATGAAAAAGTTAAGAACTACTGGTTTAGAACAAAATAAGGGCTATAAATGCACATAACTGCTATCTGCACAAGCAGCATGTGCAAAACACAAGGGAGAAGAGAAGTGTTTACACAAAAGGACATTATTTGTACAAGTCAATGTAACCTGGCTGTGAACTACATTTGCACTAGAACTGAAACCCCCATTTTCCTAAAAAAACAGTGAAATCAGACAGCGGAACAGCCTTTTGAGACAACCAGTGAAGGCTTCAACTTGGAGCCTGCGAAGAAAACTGCTGTGGGAATCGTACTGCACGTTTGTTTGCAGCAGTGGAGGAGTAGATCCTGCCACTCAGACCGCCCCGTGAGAATCTGTTTTCCATGCTTCTGTAACTGAAAGAGTGCTCTAAAAGATGCCTCCCTCCTCCATCGTAATGCTAAGAGCCTGAGTTAAGTTACCAAACATCTCTACCAGCACTTTCCCCCCTCCCGTATTATGCAATTTTAGTCTCCAGTACAAACCATCACTGTTTAGAGGGGATACTCATTCATTACCAAGGCAATACTGATTTTGAGTAATTCAGCTTTACTCAGTACCTAACATTTCAATTCACAACTCATGATTACTTCTCCCCAATCAGCATCTCTGACTTTTTACTCGCCAATATTCACCGTGGGCTTCCTTATGAATGTCAGCAATCCCATTAACAAGAAAGCCTAGGAGAAGAGAGGTTCCTATTGAACTCCTGCTGCAGTAGTACAGCCAAACTCTGCCTTTGTTAACTCCCTTTAACCTCAACACCACTACAATATGAGAACTGCAGTTTCTTGAAAACCAAAAAGAAGGCATTTTGCTAAGCCACAAAAATAAAAAACTTACCCCTCCCAAACCAACCAACCAAAAAAAAAAAAACCCCAACAAACACCCAAAACAGCTAAGTAGTTACGCTATGCTACAGGCTTATCAGAACAGTGTTAGTGAAACCACGTATATTAAGTTGGTCCAATCTCATTCCTGTTCCATATTGTGTGAATCCTATTCCAATTTAAGTGCCTTTCACATTCCAGATACTGATTTCTAGATCAATATTGTTTTATGGGTATCTTTGGGTTACTGAAAACTGACAGAGCTAACAATCCAAAGATTAACGCTGCTTCTATTTTCTCTTTTACGGGAAGGATGTGCAGTTCTCTTAAGTGACCAGAATTAGTTGTGGCTTCAGGACAGTCATCTTTGGAGAAGTGGCAGGTCCTGTAATGCTGGATCCACCGTTTGGCTTTCTTTTGGTACAAGCAACTACAGGCTTCACTGAACAGATGCCCACGGACTCAGCTAAGAAGGAAAGAGGAGGAATCAGACGCTCTGGCTCGAACAGGGGCCACTGCTACCGCTCTAGAAGAAAGACGGTACCTTTGAACTTGAGCTGACAAGGAAGCTGGAGTGACAAGCGAGGAAGCCAACGCGGTCCAAGAGCCCACACAGCAATGCCGGGGAGCTCTGGCAGCGGGGCCGGCCACGCAGCGCTGCACCGCCGCCGGCCGCCGGCAGAGGGCAACGGCACCCGCGCACCCCGCGCGGCGCTCAGAAGCCGCTGGGACCCAGCGCAGCGCTCCGCACGGCCGGACACCCCGGCATCTGCCTTCGCCCCGCCACGTTCACAGCGCTTCTCTCACACCGACGCTCCATTCGGGCTTTTCTTAGATATATATAATCTCTTTTCTATACATAGCTCTTAGCAAGGGAAAAAAAAAAAAAAAAAAAACAAAAAAAAACAAAGAAACCCCCACCAAAAACAACAACAAAACCCCTCACACTCACTTTACAAGTTTTCTGTTAAGATGAGACTACTCCGCAGCGTTCTTTACATGCAAGCACATAGTGAGTTGTGTTGCATGAGAGTAAAAATTTGAAATATAGGACAGAAAAAAATATTATGACTGCTTTAGTATCTGTATCTTCACCAACTCTGCTTACTTTCTATTTAATTGCACAATTTACGTTCTTCAACAGCACCTACTCCTTTAAAAATACATACTCAGAGGAGTGTTCATAAAAACACAGCTCACAAATGGTATTAAAAATACCCTTTAAACCATTTGTTTCTCAGTATCTTTTGTTTAGATTTTAATAACTAATTTCTAGCCCAGCAAGAATTAAAAAATTCCTCACCATCAGCAGTGCCTCATTAATGCTTCATAACATAGTAATTATGAAAAAAAAACAGTTCTCAAGTAACAGTACACTGAAATTCAGCTTACTGTGAAACCCAACTCGAGCGGTACCATCTCCCCTCACCCACAAAACTTTCCATGTTTAGACTACAGCGTTTATAAACCACCGACAACAGCAAAGCTTAATGTCCATATTGATTAAAGCTAGTTAATATAAACATATTATTACAATTACAGTTTTTTATTACCCTGCCAAATACATCACTTTGTACAAGAAACTCAAAAAACATTTTCAGCTTGATTGCTTTACTACTCTAATTAATGATTTTGCTATACAGATGTCAGTCTTCCAGAAATCTCCAAACTCAGGTCTGGGAAGAAGCACGATACTGGGGGCATTTACCCCACTCCTTCTAGAGCTCAAGGCAGTTCACGGAAGTTCCTGAATCAGGATCCTCTGCAAGCATTAAGTGCCCAGATCAGGAATCTCTGGAAGGATGAAATCTCTGACCTTGGTAAGGGTAAAACTCGAAACAAATAAGTCTGATTGCCAGCTTTGCTGTTAGACAACAATGCCACATCCACTGGCTGAGGTGCAGCATCTTTAAGATTGAAAAAGCACAATG
The DNA here is from genome assembly GCA_009806455.1 of Tetrax tetrax. Taxonomy (NCBI): domain Eukaryota; kingdom Metazoa; phylum Chordata; class Aves; order Otidiformes; family Otididae; genus Tetrax; species Tetrax tetrax. Next base: position 263,944 of record WHYT01015667.1, read on the forward strand.
AATTTTATACTGTATTTTCAAGAAATTCAACAGAAAAATACCATTTATGCTTAAATTGGGGGCTAACAGTTACAGCTCCATTAATTCCATCTCCAGTCATTCAGAAAGCGACGAGTCAGGATCCAAATTACCGTCAAATTGACTTCAAAAAACTGCTGGGTTTATTTTAGATTTTTTTTTTTTTTACTTTGTATTTCAGCATTCATGTTTGCAAGTACTCTTACCCTCTAACTCATGGTATTTTCAAGCTCATATTGTGGTACTATCAATAATTCCAGGAGCAAGATGATTACGGAAAAACACCGTGCAAATACAGCAACACCGAATACAGCTAGTCATACTATACACGGGAGCACAAAAACCATGACTGTTTTCATTTTAAAATATTAAATAAATATAGTAAACATGTCATTACAGCAATTGAAAAAACCCTGCCTGGATTAAAGAGATCCTCTTAATTTAAACCATATAATAAGCTACTAGTAGCATGAACAAACAAGTTTTTAAAGTAAGTTCACGATTTCCCTTTTTATTAAAACATAAAACCTAAGGTTTCACTACTTCCTATCGCAAAACCAATACAAACAGTAGTTTAGATACTTCCTTTTCAAATGCTTTTTAAGTACTTACGAACAGTAAAATTAAGTACTTACGAACAGTAAAATAGTGACCTTCCAGCCACTGAAATTTGGCAAGGCATTAGATCCTAAAACGGAACTTTGAGTGCCTCTTTAAGGTAGGGAAATGGCTATTGTTTACATAAAAAGTGGAGAAAACTGACAGAATCCCTATTTTTCATAGCCCTTCTTTCATATACGTCGTATTCGTCATCAAAACAGCCCTGTAGAACACCGTGTACAGCACACATTGTGCCTTGTCATGAACTGACAGCAATTGAAGAGAAGGTGAAATAAGTTACAAAATGAAGTATTTTTTCCTCTAGCCCTCTGAGGAGATAAATGATCTTAGTTATATTAAAGACAAATGAGATACGAGATCCAAAGGGCTCATTTTACCTTAACTGCATCTCACCAACAAAAATAGAGAAAGCAATTTCCTGGTGCATCAATTCCACCAGCAATTCCACGTACACTCAGAAATCAGACGCTGGCACGCTGTGTAACTGCGCACCTCCCAGTATTCTCAAATCTCTCCCAAACCAACTGCTCCCTATTAATTTCCTACGTTAAGGTAGGGGTTGGTTTTTTTTTTTCACCCCCCCCAAGAAAACCACAAAGATACGTAGATATTACCAGTACAAACCAAGTACGCTGCTCGGGTTGAATAAACATATTTCTGCAGGTAAGGTCGTTTCAAATGACTCCTGTGACCAACACAGAACATCAGCTCTCTACAGCATATGCCAGGTACAGCCGATTACTACCCCAGCCCTTTCACCATTACAGCGGCGTCGCTCGTTCCAGAGCCATTACCCTTTTTGTTATTTTAAGGCCATATTCCCTCCTCATCATCACCAGTCAGTATCTGGGAACCGCCACCATTTCAGATGCAAAAACTGTACTGATAGAGTTACCATGAAACAGAAAGGAAAGCACACGAAGCACCATTAGCCGTCTCCTGATCCATTTACTGGACTGGACCAGCATAAAATGGCGAACCTCATCTTTCCATCCTCCTTCTCATATTCTGTATTTTTCGGACATTAAAATCCTTCTACTACTAACAGAAGACTCCTTTCTAGTGCAGCTCTGAAGCAGTTTTAAATCTGTGCACAGTCCTCACCATCAGTTACAAAACCTTTTCTCCTCGACCTGTTCTCGTTTATCTGCTGTTATTTAACTCTTTAGGCTTTTTTAGTCACAATGTTATTAATGGTTATGCAACTCTTGAAAATACATTGAATTATAAATTTTTAAACAGCACGATATGAGCATAGACAACAAAACACACAGATTCAGCCCGTTTGCCACCTCTCCTCCACTTACTCTAAACCAAAATATCTTAGTGATCTAGAATAGCAGTACTCCACTTTTTTTTTTTTTCAGCTTGTCAGCCCCAGAATCTTTAGCGATGCAGAAATCTGTATAACGAACATAAGCCTACAGAAAACAGATGTCCTTTCCTCTGTTGCTTCCTACCAACCCCGGATAAGTTGTTTGCAGACGGCTGGGGTCCACTGCCTGCAAGCTGAAAGCCACTGATCTAGAACTGCGTATCCTCTTACTGTTTGCTCTGCCATCTGAGAAGTTACATTAAAACGGCATTACGCTCCTCAACTCCAAACAGACTGGTCTTTCTCCTACTAACCACCATTCCTCCGGAACTTTCCATGCAATCCTAGTTCCAGAAACAAGGAATTATCGAAAACCAAACACCATCATTTAACACGCTTCACTTCGGCACAGATTCGGACACGGCACAAGTCCTTCCCGCTAAAGGCTGCCCAACCTACCTATAAATAGGCTCAAGGCTTCAGGCTCAGGAGACTGATAGCTAAACACGATCCTCGCAGCGTTCCCCTGCGTTACCTACATAAAGCAAAGCGGCATGCCTTAACAACGCCAGGCTAGGCAGATACGTAGTTACTGCTGTGGCTTACGCAGGAGAGCACGGAGGGAGGGGAGGAAAAAAAAAAAAAAAAAAAAATATCACTGGGCATAAACAGCTCTCTTCCGGAGAGAAAAACCTCATTCTCCAGAGGCCAGAGCCAGCCGCAGACAGGCTGTCACGGCTGGGCCACGGATGGCCAAGGACAGGCCCTTCAGGGGGTTTAACGGGGCAGGGGCCGAACAGCTCCCCGAACTGGAGGGTCTCGACCACCTCTCCTCGGGAGGCAACGCTGAAGGGGACCCCCCCCACCACCACTTTGCCCCCCAAGAAACAGCAGCCAGGCCCGGG
>WHYT01015668.1:0-33131 GCA_009806455.1 Tetrax tetrax
AGGAAGGCTCCCCGCTCACCTCCTCCGCCTCAGCACCGTGGCCTGCCCAGTCAAAACCATCTTGCCAGCAGCAAGCCCACACCAACGCCCAGCAGCAGCGCGCCTGCCCAGCGCAACAGCCACGCGGCGACTGTGGGCTCCCTCCCTGCGCCGCAGGGCTGTGTGGGCAGCCAGCTGTGACCTCACAGCGACGGCTCTGATGTCACACGGGGGCTCCCCGGGGCTGGGCAGGGCGGGGACAGCCTGTGGCTCTTATTGCGAGGGAAGAAGGGAGAGGTGATGTCAGGAAAAAGGCTCGAGGGTTGAGATAAGGACACGGAGAGATTCTTAACATTACCGTTACGGGCAGAACACACTCGACTTGGGGAAAACTCTTTGTTTATTATCAAAACCAAATGGGAATGGGGCTTGCGGTCAGTTCATCACGCGTTGTTTTACACCGCTGCTTCGTTGTCAGGGGAAGAACTCCTCACATTCCCCCCCTGCTCCAGCAGTGAATCCCTCCCACAGGCCGCAGTCCTTCGTGACACTGCTCCGGCGTGGGTCATCTCTTCCACGGGTGCAGCCCCTCCAGAACGGCTGCCCCAGCGGGGCCTCCACGGGCCACAGCCTCCTCCAGGCACCCGCCTGCCCCGGTGTGGGGTCATGTTATATTTCCTTTAATTGATTGCAGTGGTTTTATTCCCTTTGATTCCCCGTCCATTTTCTATTGCCAAAAGGCCCACTTTATCAGAAAAAGGAGATAAATATGGTACCATATTATAATTTTTAAACAGTCTTATTTTGTATCTATATTTCCTCATCTATTTGTTCACATACTTAGAAATGACATTGAACAATTAATTGATTCCAACTGTGTACGCTAAATGAGTGTTGTTTCTCCTGCACAGTAACACCGTCAGTAAACCCCAAAATCTCTAATCTGTAATAAGAGATCTATTTTCTAAACCTAGAAAATTTACAGATGGTAGCAAAGCCCCTTGTCACAGAAAATTTCAACTGAACGTATTCTCATAGTTGTGAAAATATGGGTCACTACTGGGTATCTTCAGGTATTATCAGGAAACTCAGCTAGCACGGTCGTCCCTTTTGTTCCTACCCTGGGAAATAAACCGGTGCGTGTCACTGTTTGCCTGTCCGTTTGCAGAGTAGGAACTTCTAGCAGACGGCATTTTCTACGTGCTCCTTGATCCTGCCCACAAAACTTCCTTCTGCTGCAGGGAAGCGGTACAGTTGGCCTAATTTTGGCCTCTCGGAACACGTGGGGAGCACGCCTTCTGCCACCGTGATGTGTTTTGAGGGCAGAGTAGACGGGAGATGGAGTGGGAGACTTCATGAAAGGCACTGTAGGCTCCTCTGCTCCTCTGCCCTCTACGTAAGTGGGCTGGAAGTAATGCCGTCGGTTGCAAAGCGCTTTCTGTGGCAGAGGATGAGTCCCCAGAGGGAGATCCTGGCAGCGCCGGGTCGCTGTGGGAAGGGTGCGACGTCACGTCGAGGCCTGGCCAGGAGAAGCTGGTTTATCAAGGCAGAATTTTTCTGGATCTGTGTGTGGGTGGCTTCCTGCTGGAGCCTGAGGAGCTGTCAGCGTTGCCTTTTTGTGACAACGTGGGGGAAAGCTATGCGGGAGAAGTCTTGAAGAGCTAAGCAATGTTTTAAAATACTCCTTTTCCTTCATGCTTAGCTGAAAGACCACTGTTTTGTCTTTTGTAGAAGAGAGATTATAGTCACTTGGTTTTTAAAAAGAGTATTTAATCTTGTGCTGCAGTGAATTCTTTTATGAAGAGATTGCAGGGAGTAGTCCTGGCCACATCAGAATACTGGTAGCAAAACAATATTCTTCCAAACCACTCTTGCAAGCATTCTTCAAAAGTCCAGCCACAGACAGTAAAAGGAGTATTTTAGGAATAGAACTGTCAACCACAAAAAACAAATTCACTGGCATCTGATGATTGCATTCTAATTGATAAAATGGCCAGTTGTCTGCTTTATGATCAAAAGAATTCATCTTGAACTACTTCTATATGTGCCATGAAAATAATTTCTGTATTCTAGTTAATAGAAGAAAATTTCATTGATTTCTGCTTTTGAGTCATAGGCAAAGCATAGCATGTCCTACATAAAAAGCCAACAGCTCGATTTACAGAGAAATCCGTCAGATGCTTCTTGCCATACATACAAGGATGTACAAAATCTGTGCAGATTGTCATTAGGGTCCCATCATTATTCACATATCCCAAAAATACTTTGTTTCTTACTGTTCTTGTTACGGAGAAAACTGCTGCTGTAAAGAAACGATAGAAGTTGCAGGATCAGAGGAAGTACTCAGAAATATCTAATCTGAATTTTTGTATCTTTCTACAGTAGCAAATACCACCTTATCTGGGTTATAATGCTGTGCCTGTTAAGAATTGTTGCTTTAAATTAGACCAAAAATAATTTGAGAGCAATTCTGCCTATACTGCTTTGAAACTTCATCAGGCAGTTTTCTGTCTGCCGAGACCAAAATTTTTTGTTGGTGACATCAAGGCAGAAAAAAGAAGGGAAAGAAAGGAAAAAGAAAAGGAAGGATGATGACACCTAAGTATTGGGCTTCTCATTGGGAATAGAGATGATTTATCAGGCTTATTTCCTTGTATCGCACTTTTTTTCTGACCTGTATCAAGAAAGCTCTGGAACTTTTTCTTTAGAAATAGAGAAAACAAGAACAATGAACACCAAGTGTTAAGGGAGGTGGTGAAGTTCTAATAACTCCAGGAACTCTGGTTGAGGCTGTTGTTAAGACAGACCGTTCGCCGGCCTCCTCATAGGCCGTACCTGTAATGCTCGTTTACCTTCCCGATAAGTATATTTATCTGTTGAGAAACTCCACGCCGGAATTTTTGTTAATAACGAACTGAATGTGCTGCAGCAGCAGGGTTTGTTCATTTCGACGAGGGGAAATTCTTTTTCGTCCTTGAGCTAGCGGGGTCAGAACGAGCCAACGCAAAACTGAGAGCTGCGTTTGTGTCCGACAGTCCCTGCATTTGTGCCGTGGAACAGCACGGTAACGCGCCTTTGGCCGGCAGCAGGCCGCATCTCGGATCACTGTGGTGAAATTGGGGTATATCTGTGTTTATTTCCCCATCCTTTCATGTCTGAAGGAGTTCTAGTGCATCAGGAGTCTTTAATGGTCAGTGTTTCATGACGCCTCTGGACAGCCATTTAGTTGGTGCAGATCCTCTGGTAGCCTATATTTCTTTTTACTTTATTTTTTAAAAAATAGTATTGGACTACAGGGCAAGATACCTTGCAGTAGTTCAAGTTGTAGCACATGTAATTAGTAGCGATTTGCAATGAATAGTTCTGTGTATGGTTACTCTAAGTAATGGGAAAGCCAGCGATGACAACCACACTGAGCTTAGTTTAAGAAAATGCTGGAAAGCATTGTTGTGTAAATAATCTTTCTTGGAAATGTTTTTGCCGTGCTTTGGAAGACCTTAACAGAAAATAAATTGATTTGTGGGTAAAACTTTGTCAGAAAAACAGTTCAACCACAGCTGTGTGAACAGGGAGGTGTAAATCCTTGCTCAAATCCACTCAAAGGTGGATGCACCTCATGGAAGCTCACGTTACTTTCTAGGAACTCCGTTAATCCCTCCTTCAGTGATCCCAAACTGTTGGTCCAGGCAGGCATCTTCGTTTGGTGAATAAACCTACTGGGAAAATCCCCCCTTATGCCTGCAGTGCCACGGGTTGCTCAGCAGAGGTGGCTCAGCTGCCTCCAGACCCAGCAGCGCCACGGTTTTGTTACGGAGCGTGCATTACTCCAGAACAGCACTAGAGACGCGCGTCTGTGCGTTTACTGGCGCCGGAGCTCCAGGTCTCTCCGTAGCGCTGTGCCGTGCCCAGCAGGCAGGAGCTTGTCCCCCACCCCTCAAACAGCGTACGTGAATAAAATACGAAGAAGGGGCGCGAAAGCGTTGTGCAAAGTGGTGGGACTGGTTTTCCTTTTCTACGTTCGCAGGAAGATGCTTACAGTCTGGCAAACGGCTGTAACGGCGGCGTTTTATAGCTCTGGCCTGTGAGAAGAGCTTTGCTGAGCCGCAGGTCATCCCTTGGCAGGCCGGGGCTGTGGACATCACCTTTCTGCGGCGGGATGCGTGCTCTGCTAGCCAGCAAAAGGAAATGAGAACAGAATTCCAGCCTTTTCTCTTTTGAGGGGTGACGTACAGTGCGTGCCGTTTTCTCTGGCGGTTGGAAGAGACTCTCTCAAATAGAATGAACTTGTTTTCCCGTGCGCAGCGGCTGAGAATCTTCCCAGTGATATTCAGGTGAAAAACCAGCAGAAGGAAGCACGAAAAAAAGAAAATGGAAAATTCTTGTTATCCTTTAATGTTTGAAAAAGTAGTAGTGTGATAAAAATTCACTGCTAGCATAGCCCAGCCTGCGATGCAGTCAGAATCGCGGATGCCCTCGCAAACATCTGCCGTAACGGCAAGCAGCGCAGTAGATTAAGCCTATTTTCTTTGCATTACAGAAAAGATTAACAGTCCTGCTAGATAGTTTGATGGGTTTAATATTAAGATTTCTTACATGAAGGCTTGCCGTGCTATGAGCTTGTGAGGTGTGTCCAAGTTCGGCCTTTGAGCGCACATTGAACCGCTGTGGTAAACTTACTGCAGTTCTTTATCCTAAAAGATGGTTGCAGAAATCAGTCTTTTCTGTATTTACGGAGCAGTCTGGCAGTATTCCTTTGCTGCAGTGTTGTGTATTTACCATAAATGTAGCTAGCATAAATTCTAAATGCTTGGTTTTTTCCTTGGGAGGGGACTAGAGTGCGATGTATTGCTTAGCAAAACTTAAGAGGCTTGTGAAGAAATGGACTTTAATCAACATCATTTGGGGAGGGTAACTTTTCCCCCCCTTGTATTAATTCTCTCTTAAATGTGGATTTTAATGGAAAAGCCTCGGAAAATGCTTTTGACTAGATTACTATGGAAATACTTCATAATTTTATCTTTTTTTCTCTTTCCTTCAGTTGGTCATTTATATTCTGCACTGACTAGAATAGCACTGTGGGGGGAGCACTTAAATGGGAAGAAGATATTTGTCATCTGTCACACTCCAAAATTAAACTTTTGATACGGAGTTATTGCCTTCGAAATAACTTCAAAAAAAATTTACATGCAGAGAAAAGTACATGGTGGGGGAAGCTGTTGAACTAGTTATGTAAGAACACCATGTTAAATCCTCTCTAACTGAACAGGGTCTTTAAAAATATTTCTTCATGAATACATTTAAAAAAAATACATTCATACACTAAAAATTTCAGTGATTCCTTGACCACTTAAGTGGATTTTTTTTAAAACAAAATCACAAAGAGGCGGCTGAGCTTCCCATAGCTGCTGCAGAGATTTCTAATGAGAAATTGATATCCAGTTTTGGTAGATAGCTTTGAAAATTCTTGTTGTGCATTTACATATATTAAGAAAGTAGAAAGGAGAGAAGGGGGCTGTGTCTAAGATGTGTTCATTATACAGTTAGGGAAGTAAAGCTCAAAAGTACCCATGGCAAGCTGCATAAAAAGTAAGTCGGGAGGAATGTGTACCATTCGGTAACGGCTAGAGTGGAAAGACGTTTGACTTTGGCATAATGCTTCTGCTTTGTGGAAAGATGTTGAAAAATTAGAAATGAAGAATTAGAAACAAAGGAGGGCTGGGGTAGCAGAGCCGTTCCTGCCTGATGACTTTAAGACTGCTGAAGGAGGACGATGGACTAGTCATTCTCACAGCCGGTTTTGTTTCAGAATGCTTGCTAGAAGGAAATATCTGTAGAGTGGCTGTGTTCATTAAACATGTTCTCTGTTGAGAAAAGTGAACAACTTGTATTTTTTTGCTAAATCAGGTTGCTTTGTGCTTGTGCTGATCCCGCGTTGCGGGTCTCCGCCGTGGTGCGGCAGGCTGGGAGGCATTGCTCTGCCGTAACACGGTGCACAACGAACGTGTTTGCTTGGACTCTGCATGGATTTTTTTTTTTTTTTTTTTTTTTTTTTTGTGTCATCCACAAGTATGTGTCTCATATTTGTAGCCGTCATAGCCTTGGTCATGTCATTTCTTCCCCCAAAATATTTACAGGTTTTTTTTTCCTTTTTTCCCTTCCTTTTGGCACATAGTTGATAGCAGATTGGGTGTAGCGTAATGAGACATGTGGTGCGAATGTGTCCATGCTGTCACAGGGCAAGGACGCCGTACGGCAGAGGTGACGGCCGTCGCCGGCAGCCTGCGGATCCTCCGTCTGGTTCCCTTGCTCGGCGCGTTAGCCGTGCGGGAGCTGGCTGCTGTGCCGTTTGCCGGCTGGATGCCAGCTCGACGCGCGGGCAGCGCTGAAGTAGCCAAGAAGCCCTACACGCCTAAGAAATGTGTCCTTTCCAGCTGGGAATGCCTGAAAAGCGGCATTTTGTTAGTGCTTGACTTGTGCTTTCAGAAATAAAAAAAAAATATGTTTTTTTTTCCAAGAGAAAAAAAAATTCAAACACCAATTCAATTTTTTTTGAGACTTAAGAGGTAAATCTCTTTCCTTTTTGAACTATTTTTTACGGAGTGTTTATCATACAGCCTTTAACAGTCTAGAAATGTTATTGGATCACTGACGTGATCTCTGGGAGAAAACATTCTCATATCTATGCTGAATACAGCTGTAAAGCTCTACAATATCATATAGTTGTTATTAGCTGAGAATTCTTCTAGCCCAGACAATCTTCTAGAATCAGAGAGCCAAATTGTTAAAGAAATTGGTAATAACTGTGATTCATGAAGTGCTGGTAAATCCAGTGAAGGAGTTTGCAGATAAGCTGGGTCATAATTGTTTTATTTTCTTTCTTTTTCAATAAAATGGAATATTTAGAAAACGTGTGTCTAATATGTCTAGAAGGTACTATGCCTTCTGAGCTTCTAAATGTTCTTAAAACCAAAACTATTTCAGAAGAACAAAAGTTTGACCTCTTGGGATATAAATAATGTTGAGGGAAATTAATATAGGGCGTCACCTTGAGTCTTTTGAAATATATGGCAGCACTTAAAATCTTAAATACCTGTTTCATTATTTAGTTTAAAACTGAATACCTTGAGGGAACAAAGAAGCATACTACTTAAAAACCCTTACATGACTTTTTTCCCCCTCTTTTAAATCTACAATAGATGTTTTTTGAATAAAATAGATAAGACAGATTAATGTCTCACACCACCTACAATACCAAGTACAATGTAGGTCAACAACTAAATGCACTACAGTACCTAACAAAATTTTAACATCAAATTCATCTGGATCTATTGTATGATTCAGGTAAAGTTGTGCATTCATATTTGTTACCTTAAATGAACATATAGAAGAGTTATTGTAGGAAATACTTGTGTATACAAATGTATTGTGCATAGAAGTCAGTATTTGTTTCTTAGGTGTTGAACGCCTTTTTAAATCATTTTAACACTGATCTTTAAGATAAAGACAAAGTAAAGAAAAAAAAAAAAAGGCAAACCAAAACCCAACCTCAAACCTTTTTTTCCTTTCCACCCACGAGGGTAACATTTCCATTGACAAAACATGCCCCAAGAAGTACGTGGTGTGTCGTGAAGTCGTGAAGACTCTTCTGTAACCTTGAGGCGTAGGCACTTCCAGATGTGGTTTTGACGTTGTTCAGTGGCACTTTTATGGTCACTCTGTTGCCTTCTCATTCCTGGGAATGCAGCTGGGAGGGCATCAGTGATCTCAGATCTCTAAGCAAAATGAGTGGGATTATTTTAACTGACGCATCTATGACTTTCATGACCAAGTAGAGGAGCAGTGTTGTCTGTTTGATGCCTACAACTCTTTTCGAGCTTCGAGAGCAACTCCAGGTGCCTGGAATTTCACCTTGATTTTGATGTCAGTCACTTTGATAAAGGGAAGCACCAGTTTTGCATGTTTGTAAAGAAATTACTGCTATGGGGCAATGTTTCCAGCTCACTTTTCTAGCTAGATGTCGTCTAAGAGACAGAACAACACCCTTGACTCATACACTAGAACAAGGAAACCCGTCACTTGCTGCTTTTTCTGTTTGTCGTCTGATGAGAGGTGACAGTGGATGTGCCACAGCCACTGAGAGGCTTTCCTGCCTGTCTTTTGACATGTTGAGCGAACACAGAGGCTGTGTGGTTTTGGAATGCTGTAATTACTTGTACTGAAATCCCAGGGAATTATAGGAAGAAAGAGATGCATTTCACATTGTAAAGCTAAACTTGGAATAATACTACATCTATGGAATGTGGAAGCAATTGAAGGTGTGGTAGAGGTCTCTGCCACTGTTGCAGGAGTGGCAGGGGAAGACAAAATGCCTCACAATAACCATTTGATTTAAAAATGAAGTCATTTCTCCTCTTTCCATGGTAATGTATTTTCCAAGTATCAGCGTAGTCTGTCTTTCCTGTTGTCTTCCTTGACTTGCAAATATTGTGATTTCATTTCTCTGCCAGCTCGCACTGCAGATGCACAGTTGATGATGGCATTTCTGCCGAGGCCACAGCCCTCGTACTCTATCTGTTACGTGCCAGAGTGTCCACTAAAAAAATGGCACGCTGCTTTACCTGGTCTAGAGTTTCATCCACTCTGTGTTCAAACATCGGTAAACTTTGACCCAGGATGCAAGAGCCAAATGGAGTGGTATTTTGAGGTCTCTTCCACGGCACTGATGGAAGCACTGGCCAGCGGGATGCCGTTCCTGCCAGAGGAACTCCTGATATAGCTGACTGGTTTATTTATCCCTGCTTCACCCAGAGCTCTGCCTTTTCTTTATGTTATAGAATCCCAGACTGGTTTGGGTGGGAAGGGACCTTCAGAGCCCACCCAGTCCAACCCCCCTGCGAGGAGCAGGGACATCTCCAACCACATCAGGTTGCTCGGAGAGAAATTCAGTGATGCCGCAGTGGAATTTGTTGTAAATTGAAAAATACAAAGCAACTTTAATCTGTCTAAGCTACAGTATAAATTTTGGCTTTGTTCAGTATCATGCCAAATACTGATGTAATCTTTCTAATTTTGTAACATTTTTGTCTTTATGAAGGCCATTCTCTATATACATATAGAGAAATACATAATGATGAACAACATATTTTTCAGCCTGATCCTCGAGGATTTGTGCATCCGAATAAGAACCTCTCGTTACAGCCTTTGCAAATTACAGTTAAGCTATCTTTTGTGAGCTACATGTGCGTGCTGTGTCCATCGGCCGTAAAGAGTAAATCCAATAAAGGAAATAATGGAAAATGTTAACTTTCACTATCAGATGGCAAGGGTGCACATATTGAGTAGTGGAAAATACTGCAAGTGGAAAAGCTCTGTTTAGGTTTTGGAATAATTGTGTGTTGCTTGAAGCACACAACTGGAAGGGTTTAAACGGTTATTAAAGAGCGTTGCCAGATCTTATCGCGGCAGTCATGCATGGAGAGCAGTGATCCTCATGCAGCACTACAAAACCTGTGAGCGAGGTACACTTACTAAAAATAAACCTCTTGAGTGCTATTCCTAAATTGCCGTAGCATACCGGGTAAATGATACAAATTAAAAAAGGTGCTTAACTGCAACATTATAAGTAAGTTTCAGAGGAAGAATAGTTGCAGGCTTTCTTCATTTGCCTGAGCATTCATCAATATTTAAAAACCAAACCAGACCCCACCAAACAAAAAAAACAACCCCACCATACGAGCAGCGTAGTAGGAGGAAGATACTGAGCGGAGATGAGGTGAGAGCTGGCTGTGTGCGGTGACTGAACCAGCACGCGGAGCGTATGTGCTGAGTCTTACAGAAGGCACCGCGCGGTGTTGTACAGGTGTCGCTTGGCAGCAGTAAGCCTGTAACTAGTACATCCCTGGTGTCTGCAGCCAGGCTGTCATCGTCCTCAGATGAGTCCGCTGAACTTGGAGCCATTGTATTTCTGCTCTTGCATCATTTGCAAGAAGTGCAGAATCATAGAATCATGGAATCGTTTATGTTGGAAAAGACCATTAAGATCGTAGAGCCCAACTTCAAACCTGACGCTGCCAAGTCCACCGCTAAACCATGTCCCTGAGCTCCACATCTACAAATCTTTTCAGTATCTCCAGGGATGGTGACTCCACCGCCTCCCTGGGCAGCCTGTTCCAGTGCTTGATAACACTTTCAGTGAAGAAATTGTTCCTAAGATCCAACCTAAACCTCCCCTGACACAACTTGAGGCCATTTCCTCTTGTCCTATCACAAATTATTTGGGAGAAGACACCAACACCCGCCTCCCTACACCCTCCTGTCAGGCAGTTGCAGAGAGCAATGAGATCTCCCCTCAGCCTCCTCCAGACTGAACAACCCCAGTTCCCTCAGCCGCTCCTCATAAGCCTTGTTCTCCAGACCCCCAGCAGCTCTGTTGCCCTTCTCTGGACGCGCTCCAGCAACTCAATGTCTGTCTCATAGTGAGAGGGGAGTTTCTTGTGCTGTCTTTCCTGAAGTCTGTTTTGTTCTGGTTGTGTGGAAACACCTGGTAGGGGTACAGTTCTTGGGGTGGGCTGGAGTGGATTGTAACTGCTATAACTTACATTGTAAAGCCACTTAAGCAGCCCAAAGTATAAAGAGAAGCAACTGGACAGGGCAGGGTTTGAAAACGAAAGTAGAAAAAAGTTCTCAAGACATTTGGCAACACGTGAACATCTCAGAGCTGACTGAAAGAGGGACAGAAGAACCTTTTCTTCTCCTCCTTTCCCTTTTAGAAGAACCCTTAATACTTATTCAAATTTCTCTTGTGCCCTTGGACCCCAGACAGAATCTATTTTCTTTCTTACAAGAAGCTGCTTTGTTGGTGAAGAGTCTGCCATTGCCACGTCTGTGACTCTTCCAGATTTTTAGGATATTGAGTAAATGGGAACTCACATCTATTTTTTTTATAGTTCAGTACTCATTTTGACTTGGGAAGATTAAACATCTCCCTCATCAAAAACATTCTTAAAAATCAATAAGCTACTTTTCTCTCTAGCAAATTCTTTGATTATCAATTTCTGTATGGTTATTCATATTTTCAGCCAACTCTAGCAAATGAATGATTGCAGGCATACTGATTTTCTGCTCCAGCAAGGGTTTAAGCTATTTAGGGAAACAAATTAAGCGCAAAGGATTTTATTCAACAATAAATTTTCTATGACTCTGATTTTTTTCTCATGAGTGATTGGCTTTGTGAGATCAAACTCCTTTTTGGGGAGTTTTACAGCAATACGTAGTACCTTTAACAACTATGATTTTCCAGAACTCTGGGAATGTCAGATAGAAGCATGAAGAAATATTGAACTGATGGAGCCTTACATAATCCCTCATGAAAGCAACAACACATTTTAAAACTAGCATTGATTACGCTGGGACTTACAATTTCATAATCCCAGGCTTTTTTTTTGTTTTGTTTTCTTTCCCACTCTGAAAATGTTGAGTCTTTACAGAGCCAGAGGAACATCACTGAGAACGCTGGTTAGAATATGTCTCCCTGTTTGCAGTCAGTTGGATTCTTGGAGTTACCTGCGCGTTGCCTGGCGTGGGATCTGGTGCGCGGGTGGGTGTTTGCGGGGAAGATGGATTGCGTTTGGTTAGCTCCAGTATCGTGTGTGCAGTTCAAAATGATGGGGCTCAGGTTTTCAGCCATTTTCATCTGTTTCCATAATGGCAAATCTCCAGAATAAAGGTGGAAAAGTGGTGTTGATAGCCTGGGTTCTGATCTTTTTTTTTTTTAAGACTCACTTTTAAGTTTGCAATTAGGGAGTAATACAGAAGAGATGAGATTAATTTTATAAATTTTGCAATAAAACCATTTGGATCTAAATGAAACCTCATGTTTTTAAAGGTTGGACTGCTTTTTTTTTTTTCTCTGATTTTACATTTGTTGTATCTAGTCATAATATATATTTCCAAAAGTGAAAGTATTTATTCCTTCTCTTTCTTAGGGCTTGCATGCTGTGGAGCAAAGATTGCATCGCGCTGCGCACTATGTTCATGGTAAGCCTTATTTACTCTTGCTAGGTGATACACGTTATCGTTCCAGGGGATATTACATTGTTTTGTCACTTTGTCGTTTGAAATGATCATAAACACACTGATGGGACTTCAGTCTTTATCTTTTGTGCTGAATTAGAATCATAGAATCATAGAATGGTTAGGGTTGGAAGGGACCTTCAAAGGTCATCTAGTCCAACCCCCCTGCAAGGAGCAGGGACAAATTAGTGACAAATTTCCAGTTTTGTACAACATCCAGGGCAAAATCAGTTGTAAAAATCTGTGAAGAATATGATAATGGCCTCAAAGTTTCAGTAATTATGTTAAAAACTGCAGACAGCACAGGACAGGGAAATTGTTGTAGTATAAGTAACGAAGTGGCATCCTAATTCATTACTGGTCCTCAAATGACAAGAAGATACAAACAGGGACACAAGAAGCCCAGCTTGGGGTCCAGCAAATCCCATTTGTTCCCAGCTCCATGTCTACAGGCTCTTTATCTATGCTAAGTAATTCTCCATGGTTGCCAACTCTTTGGCACTTCTTAAAATAACTCAGTTAAAAATATTTCACAAGCTCATTTTGTGTATGCAAAATAAGCCCCTGTGCTCCTCCAGAGCAGCACACATTTCTTCTGTTGCTCTTCTCCTCCAAATATTATCCAATTGCCACTTTTGCTATGGATATGATGTGAAAATAAACCAGCTTTTGGAATTAAGCTCACATTTATCAAATGGTTTCCAACTATGTTCTGCTCTTTTTTTGAGCTTTTAAGTAGAAATCACCTTCTACACTTCTGGGTTTACTGATAGCTATTTTAAAATTAATTATTATTCCTCTTGCTTTTACTGAAGTAGCTTGAATCCTCATGTGGTTCCACCTCGCTTTTATCTTTTTTTTTTTTCCCCACCACCTCCTCCTAGCTCATCAGTTCTCCCTCACCTGCCAAAGGATGTCTGTGCTGCTCAGTGACCTCCACCTCTCAGACCAGAAGTTAATAAACAGCTTTCCCTGGCTGATGGGATTAGAGATGTCAGAGGAGTGGCCGAGGCTTTGAGGGAGACAGTCGTTTAATCTTCCTCCCTGGTTCACTCCGGTTCAGTCAGCCATTGAAAATCTGCCTTATTAAACCCTCGGGGTGGTCAATAGACGCGTCCAGTTAAGCTGCTGCTTGGTATTTCCGAGAGAGCACTCACATTCCAAATGCGCTACTGGATGAAAATGGTTAGTCCCAGCGCATTCCTTGGCCTCCCAAAAGCACGCTTTCCCGCGGGAACAGTTTGCCTGGCAGGGCCCGGACCAGCCCCCGGCAGGGTTTGCGTGCCTCTGCAGATTGTGGCCGGGGACAGCCCTTCCTCAGCTGCATGTTACGTTTAATTCCTCATCACTCTGGAATAAGAGTTAATCCAAGAACAAAGGCTTAACATCTGTCAGGTCTTTTAATGCCCAAGTTCCTATATTTTCAGATTTTTCCTTTGTTTTATACACTTTGCCTTCATTCTAGCAACTGAAGGTCTTTTCTGTGCAGTGCATGAGTTTTTTTCCGTAGTCTCCTGTACAACATACTGATATTTGGAGCAGTTCTACTGTTTTGCTGGTGCTTGTTGGAGGTTTGGAAGGATTTTAGCACTGATTCTGCCAATTTAATAAATCTGTGAGCCACAGAAAGACAGTTAATGGCTCTATTAATAATTTCACTTTCTTATATTCTCAATTTTAAAATATTGGACCAATATTTTGTGCTCTGAGGTCTGATAAAAGTGTCTTTCATTTTAGAGCCTATCCAGAAGTAATCCACTGCAAGCTTTGTAGATGTTCTCTAAAGCAGGACTTCATAATTTTTCTTTACTGCATAATTTTTTCTTTACTGCAAGTCCCAAGCTTGGCATTGCTTAGCTAAAATATTTTCTTACAACAAATACAAGAAACCATTGTAATCTCAAGGATTTATAGTTAAATTTTGCTGAAGCAAATTGTTTTTATGAGTTAGGCACATCTGACTATAATGTCAGTCTAATTATTTTTAAAGATGTTGTATCAAGGCTAGTACAAAACCCTAGATAAACTGAACTATAACTTTTCTGATTTTGATGGAAAAAAATCGTTTTATGTTGTCCAGTTGTTCTTTAATGGTTTTGAGAGGGAGAAAATGATGATTGAAGCAAAGTATTGAAAATCCTGCTCACAAAATACTTTGTGAAAAGCAATTACAAATCTACTGTGAAAAAATCTACAGATAAAATTGTTTGGGGCTTCCTTTTTTTTTTTCCTAATATATATTCACAATAGGATGAAATAGCAATCAGATCAAGTAAAGCTATCAGTACAACTAGTTTTAAAAAAGAAAATGAGTTTACAGTTCGTACTTTCAAAAGTACCGCAGTGCCGCTGTTGTGTTTGTGAAGAATTTGTCCTGTTTGAAGAACTGCTGCAAATCCAAAGGGATTGCTTATCAGTTGTGAGTCAAGGGTAAGTCTAGACTCGTAAATACACAGTTAATCTTTTATTGTCTAAAATATGTCCACTATAGATGATGCTGAACAAAAAAAAATAAGAGTTATATCGGTTTACAGGCTTTTAAAATGTGTGAAAATGGGGAGCTTTCTCTGTAAGTCCCCAGGTTATTTCCAGAGGGCCACGGTACGCTGCATTGAACCTGCCGATGTTCTCCACCCTGATGCATGGCGTATCCAATTAGTGTGGTTTGGGGATTGCAGTTACTTTCATTCATTTGTTGTCTTTTATCTGCTGTAATGTCATTTTTATTCAAATTCTCTTGAATGAAGCTTATATTACTGAATAGAGCAGGAATGAAAGAGCGCAGGGAGCCGTTCCGGTATTTACCGAATGCGACCTTTGTTGGGTGCCTGCCTTTGTGTCCCAGAAATGTTTCTGTGGCAAGGTGGATTTTTTGATCCGATCTTTTTAAAAATACTATGTATAAACAAGAATCATATAACTTCTGCCGAGATGGGGTTTTTGGTTGCAGGTACTCATAATCAGGTTAATTTACAAAGTAGATAAAGCCAACGAAGGAGACAGGGAAAACTGACTGAGAGTTTATCAGATTAGCTAAGTAGAGCAATTAATCAGATAGACCTTAACTGTTTGCTTTCTTTTTTTTTAATCATCATCTTGAACAGTGTGCAGTGTTTTTCAGCTTCCGTTAAGGAAGATATTTAATGTGAGGCCGCATTTGGTCAGACAGCTTCCTCGTTGTCTCCTCGTGACACGCGTGTCTTGGAGAGCGTCAGCGGCGGTAACAAGCAGTACCACCTGCGGAAATCCACTGACAGGGCCAGTGCACAGAGCAGCGTCCTGGAAATTAAGGGGGGAACAGAAAGGTGTACGTAATTCTCTGGGAAAACATCTGGGTTCTGCTCTACATTTCTGTATCCAGATAATGCAGTCCTGCCTAGTGTCATGTTTGCTGAGTACCGGTGTGGTTATCCCGGCAGTTCTGAATGACATACATCCTCTTCAAAGATAGTACCACACACTCCGTAGTGAGGATAGTATTGGTATAAGCCAAAAAAAAAAAATCTGCTCTTCAGAAACTTCTGGTTGCAGTGTGATAACAATTAGCCATTGGGGTGTCCTTAAAATGATGCTTTTAACAAATCCTTTTTATTGCTGCATAAGTTTATTCAATTTTAGGAGTGCGTATTGATACAAATTTCCTTCTTTCTTAATCCATTGGCAAATGAGCCTGTATTTTTAGATGGACTTCTACTGCCTTTCACTGCAGAAGAAAATACGGTTCCACAGATTGTACGAAGCGTAATTTTCCCTTGTGTCACTTCACATAAACCACACTGGTAGTGGTCAGGTTTGGCCCTGACAAATTGGACCGAGGCCTCATAACATTGACATTGGGGAATTATGAATGCTTCCTTCAGCATCCGCTGGTGAGAAGGAGACCTTCCTTAGGACGGTTCTGAACTGCCTTTGGGTAGAGCTTAACTACAGATTTCCTGTAAATTTTGAACTGCTGATGATTCCTTGTGCCAGCTCAACTTTAATATTATAGGGAACTTGTACACTATGGGCCTTCCATTAAAAAATACACCCTGACACGTTGACTTGTGGCACATACATTTGACAATTTAATCACAACTTAATATACTACCCTTCTCCCCACTGTAAAACTAGTGTCTCCTCTTTACACATCCTCAGCCATTTCATATTAAATATCTCGGAATGAAAATCTTAATCAAGGTTATCAGCTTGGGTCAAGCTTTTGAAATCCTTGTTTAAAATTTGGAGTGACATTTTCATGCCATTACCATTGAATACTTAAAAACAAAAATGTTCTGTGTTTAAGAGGTTTTTTTGGAAAATTATATAATCCTTGAACAGCTGAAGATAAAGAGGAGGTATCTGGGTAATTATTTCAGGATTTTTGTAAATTGATCGTCATGTTTGCCTTCAGAAGATAAAGAAGAATAGCTCTAAAAGATAATGCCCAAGACATGTAAGCTGCATTTTCTTTTGTATCTCTGGAAAGGTAGTCTCTCATTTATCTGAGGAATTTCTGTCACTTGCCTTGATTTTTGAATCACTGAAAATAAGATACAACTTCAGTTTTAACCAATATGGAAACCTGCTAAAAGAAGCCTGTAAATAGGAGTAATTAACACCCTCCCTCCTCCCGCAATGTTTCTTTTTTGTGCTTGTTTAAATACAGAATTGTTAGGTCTAAAAGCACTGTGAAAATATTTTAGACAACGTGAACCCAAGAACCCTTTCATGTTTTTATTTGGTCTGTCTCAGCAAGTGGAAGGTGCCTGGATGTGACCGATAAAGGGATCAGTACAGGGGAAGGAATGAGGGATGACTTGGAGAGCTAAAATTTGCCTCTGAATAGCTTGTACCTGTGCAAAAACCTGAAGCCTAGAACTGGAGAAAGATATTTTGCTTTATGTAGGCTTGAATTAGTTGATTTGTTTGTCGTTCTGTCGGATGTAAGCTGAACATGGATACCATATTTCACTGGTAAAACACAGTGTCTGTAGCAAAATGTATATGTTTCTTGTGGTATTGGTGTCAGGGTCTAAAACCACTGATAAGCCATGATCTTAGTTCATTAACCATAAATATTACTGCTGATTAATTGGAAGCACAGGTTCTGGATTCCAGTCTTGGGGCTTTTCAGTTTATTGCACCGCTTCCTGAAAAATAAGCAACTTTTCTGAAGGGGGAGGGTACGGCAGCTTCCACATCTCTGTAAGACTGCACACATCAGGAATGCAGAGGACAGTTAAAGTGTCTGGTAGAAGATGTCGCTGAGAAATTAAGGTGAAAGATTAAAAATATCTGTCTAATAATGTGTCTGTGATTGTTGTACTGCTGTTAATGTCAGCATGTACTTAAAGCTAGTCCAGGACAGCACCAGGGCTCCGAGTTGTGCGGATCCGAGTTGGAATAGCGTCCGGCAGCCTTTTGGCAGGGGAGGTGAGGAGTGCGCTGCGTTGGCCGAAGCCGCGTTGGGTTGCTGCGGGGTGAGCTGCGCTGGCACCACGGCACAGCTTCCAGGCGGGCGCGCGGCTCCGTGGGCTCCTCTCCGCGGAAGCGCCTGGGCCCGGCTCCTCCTGCGCCTTCCGTGGAAATACCGATGTTGCACGGGTGTCTTCGCCGTCCCTTCGCTGTGAACCAACCTGCGTGTATGAGCCGTGCGTGGAGAACAGGTAGCTCTTTTCCACATGGCTAAGTGCTCTGAAACGATTAGATTTCCAAAGCCTTTCCCCATGGACGTGGACGCTGCTCACTGGCTGCTGTTCCTTAGGGCACGGTAGCGTTCTCTGGGATGCAGAATGAGCCTGGTCATGAATTTGAAACTACTGCTGGCCTTTTTAATTTTTTTCCCAGGGATGTAATAAAACGTTAAAAATACCACCCTGAAAAAAATATTTTATAGCTATAGGAACAGGGAGATAAATCATTATACTATAATAATTATTTCTATGCCATTCTTTTAATTTAATTGACTCTCTGTCTATATTCTACTGGTGGCAATGTCCTTCTACCATTTTAAGTGGTAAAGCTGAAAAAGAGGTGATTCATCAATGGCAGCGAGGAGATATCCTTCTCAGTCTCATTTCCTATGGGGTATGTGCCTTATTGCAGATTTGTTTAATACTTATAATATTAAGTTTGACATAGCCGTTTATTATCTCATAGTTAAGTATTCCTAAAGTTGTTTTCACAATAGCTGATGTGTCACCTAAAGGATGTATTTTGTCTAGAATCCTTAATCAAGTTCATTGTTGGTTTTGGTTTGGTAGTTGGGGGTTTTTTCTCCTCCATGAAGTATATTATTTTTCTGTGAGAACCTTGATGTCGTGGATGAAAAGCTGTATTCAGTAAAAAGAAAGCAGAATGGAATCCCTTTTTTAATGGTCTGAGGTTTATGGCATGAATATTTTTACATTTGCTTAAACACTGCATCAATATTTCCAGCAAAATATTTCTTTTCCTCAAATTTCCTTTTTAATAAAATACAGCCTCTTTGAACTCCACAGACCTCACCATCTGTTACTCCATTTTAACTCCATAAAATTTTGCTGACATCTGTTTAATCAAAAATGGTTTTATAGCCACGGAGAATTTTAGTTCAAACTTGGTATTATGCTGTTCTGTACGCCAAATAGAAAATATGAAAATAATGAACAGGAACGGAGAGGAGAGGAGAGGAAGACATTCAGACCAAGCCCGTTGCTGCAGGCTGAGGAGCTCTGTGTTTCCACACTTGCTGCAGTGCAGGGCTTTCCCGGGACAACACGAGGCAAGTTCCCCCAGTTTTGCAAAATTTGGCTGTTCCGCCACGGCCGGAGTTGCGGAGCAGCTGCCAGGCTTGGATTTGGAAAGCCGGAATGGAGTTGATCAGGTGTGAAAAGCTTTTCTTCATTCCTTGCCCTGCTGTCCCCATCCTCATCCTTTCCCCCTTCATCCCGCCCCGTCCGGGTGAGCAGCTCGGCCCCGGGAGCTTCTTTCCGCTCTGTGGCTCCTCTCCAGCGCGGTCAGGGCGCTGGGAGACGGGGATGAAATGATGTGAGTAGGGGACAGAGACGCTCTGGTTTGATCCGTCTCCCTTTGGCTTTCCCGGGCCCTCTGGGTGATACGCTCCCGGTTTTGTGGTTTCTCTGTCGAGCGCGTGCCGTGTTGGCGTCTGCAGGTGCTCCAATAGTCGCTATAGTAGATGTAGTGATCATGATTATTAAGACCTTGGTTTTAGTCTGGTTTTTTTTTTTTTAAGGAAATGAAGCATATGAAATTCCTGTCTATCTGTCAGTCTGTTTATTTGGTTATCTGGCAAGCTTGATGAGGAAATTTTCATCAGGATTGTGCCCTGACAAACCCTCCCCATCTCCCATATGGCATTAAAAATCAGCATCATTTTAAAGTAATCATTTACAGCATTTGATAACTAAACAACAATCTATTTTTTCATTGTGCTTCTTGGTTAGACATTCTTACCAGTTAAACTGGTTTGTTGAGGCATGATACTTGACAGCAGATATTCTTGGGTTTGGAGGAGTGTCCAAGCGGCATGGCTTTTCTGTGGTTTGTTTTCTCTGTTGCTCTTTGGGTTGGTGTGTAAGCAAACTTTCTCCTCCGGGATGATATAGCTGTTTACCACAGATGTGTGTTGTTTTGCATGCAAACTGAATTGATATTTACAACTGAGTAATAAATTCAGAATATTGCTTTTTAATTGACTCTTCAGCAGAATACGCTGATTATCTTGAATTTAATGATAAAGAGCAATGTTTTCTAAATTTTTCATACAAATCCCATGATCTACACATTTAGTATTTACATATGTAGTACTAAACTGAAACTGTTACACCATATTTCAAAATAATATTTTGTTTGCGTTCCTGAAGAAGAAAGTCAATCTTTTTTTTTTAAAAATGATTAAGTATACAACATCAACTGAAATGAAACATAAGTATCATTTCGTAATGCTTAGGGCCCTTTCCTTCCCTAATCCTTTATCCTCAAAGACACTGCTTATCTACCTTTAAGTTTTCTTTCTATCTGCATAGAGAGATTTATTAAGGTATGCTTGAAAGAAAAACATCTGGAAGCATTCTCTGGTTTGTTTAAAGTCTTTCTTCTATTTGGAAGGAACACTTTTCAGCTGGTCTTTCAAAATCCTTGAGAGTAAAGTAAGAGAAAAGCTGCAATGACTATATTTACTTCTTTGGGGTTTTCTAATGGTAGATTACAAGAGGGGAGTTTGTTTTCCGGACGTTTTGCAGATTGGTTATGGTAATGATCATGCTGTATAAGGTTAAACTCAAATTGTTACCAGAAAAGTTTTTGGCTGGATGTTGAAAACTGAAATACGCTGTTTGTTTTCTGGCAGACAAAATTAGATTGCTGTCATATTGGCTTATAACGACATCAGTAAGCTAAAGAAAAACATCATATCTTTTAGCTGGAACAAGGTGTACTGCTTTTTCAAAAAATATGGACTGAAAAAATTGCAGTCGATTTCTTTTACTTGCCTTGCTGTGAAGGTTTGGTACAACTGAAAATGCTGATGCGGCGATGGAACAATGCCTTTTAACCTCCCTGGGAGGTTAGGTTGGATGTTAGGAAACACTTCTTCACTGAAAGAGCGGTCGGGCACTGGACCAGGCTGCCCAGGGCAGTGGTGGAGCCACCATCCCTGGAGGTGTTCACAGAACGTGCAGAGGTGGCACTGCAGGACACGGTTTATTGGACATGATGGTGTTGGGTTGACGGTTGGACTTGATGATCTTAGAAGTCTCTTCCAACCTTAAGATTCTGTGATTTACTCATGTCCACTCCTGCATGGTTTGGCTGTGAACACTGGTGGCTGAGGCATTCACAGTTGAGGTCACACCTACCTGCGGGTTGTGTTTCTGCATCCACCCCAGGCCCGTTGTCTCTGTATTGTTGGAGGAACGTGCTCTGGTGTCAGCGGGGTGGACTACACGGACATGGCTGAACTGTCTGTTCATACAATTTCCTTGTGAAATGCATGAAGCGTAACTGTCTTGTGATAGATTGTAACTTTGGCTGTTAAAGAATCTGAAGAACAAAATGGCTTAGCTGCATGAAGAAAATGTTTTAGAAGTAGAAATTAGTAATGAATTTAATTTTTGGTTAGCAAATTTCACCTTAAAATGGTGCACACAGTCTATATTGCGTTTGCTTTGTTGCTCTGTCGTTGTTTGAAGAACCACATGAGAAACTAGGTAGTAAAAAAAGTGGAGCGAGAATAAGGAAGATAAATGAAGAGAAGAAATAAAAGAAATTACTTTTTTGGCCTTAGGTTGGTATATTTATAAAATACAGATGTTCTCCATTTTTTGTTTGTTTTTCCAGCCCAACCTTAGCCACATGTTTTTGTCAGATTTGACACAAATTAATTAATAGTTTTAAATACAGAAAATATTTTCAGATGAGCTAACTTTCATTGAAAAATACTTTGAATTTTTATGTTGCATGGCTGATGTTAAAACTTTGTGTGAAAAGTGAAGTTGAAATATATGCAAAAATATTAAGTGTCCTTTTTCTTTATAAAGTTAATAGAAGGCAAAGTTAATGGAAGGTATTCACTTTACACGTCGGTATGGAAGCGAATGGGAACAGTTTTATTTTTTTTCTATAAGTAGTAACTTCATGGAATTATAATGTCATATTTCTTGATAATACATAAGTGCTTTTACTCCTACGTGTACTTCTACCAAATGTAAATTTAGTGAGTCACATTCAAAGTACAAAGGCACTGGGAGTTTGAAAGATTATTTTGCTTTATGCAGCAGAAACCATTATTTGGTATCAAGTCCCAAAACTTTTAAATCATCAAAGTTACAAAAGTATTGCAATAATTATAGTAAATACCGTGAATAAGCTACTAAGTTGATATCTAAGTTTAGTTTATGCTGAGAATTAATAGACGCTTTTGTTTTACATTTGTAAAATAATTTTAATTAGAGGCAATTACATAAAATTACATTATTCCAAAGTAAATTGCTGCTTCCCAATTTTTTTTAAAAAATCTACATGTACTCCATTTGTATGTGAAAGCTTACTGTAATTAATGTTCGACTGGTTTATATTCTCTAGAAAGAGCTGGAAATGAGTTCAAGGAGCCTGCCATGCAGGTGGGTTTAGAGGTTGCAGACTTGGCAGACTTCTCTTCTCGGCAGTGTTTTTTCTCCGGAGTATTTTGGTGCTGCCACGGCTCGAGGCAGCACGCGGAGTTAAACGGAGCGCTGGTTAAGCTCTAGTTCTAAATCTATAACAATGTTTATGGTGTTGGTATTGTCTTGATGCTCTATGTATCGAATATTTCAGGTCAAGGAAATATCTGGCCAAAAAATACTCCTATATAAATGTATGCACAGGAAGGGTTTCTGCTGGAATTTTTAAAGCACAGTTATAACAGTGATTGTGTTCACGTCCCACATTAAATTTCTCCCTTTCACACTAACATGATAGCAGCAGTGCTTTGGCATAAATAGTTGATGGAAAAGATGGTCTAAGGACAACGTAGTCCCTCTAACGCTTCTTTAAGTGCCCTATGACTCAGCCGTAGCTACTTGTACCTAACAAAAAGTCAGGATTTTGTTCTGGAGCAGCATCCATGCGTATAAACAATGAACGTAAAATAGTATGTGGAATACTTGGGATTCAATTTTACGATCTGAATGTTTTGGAAAAAAACAAAACAATCAATTGGTTATCCAAAGGCAGTTAATAAAAGGAAATAGCTTTCTGCTGCCATTGGTGATGCCAGAGAGCGGAGGGCCCCGCCACTCAGACATGGCAGTAAGCTGGACCGCGTGTACGGGTCCCCGCTCCTAGGAGCGTGGTGACAGGTTGTGTGTTGTCACGTCCATCCTGATCTGCATTTCCACCTCCCGGAATGGGGAGTGAAGTGAGCTTCTACGTGAGCTTTGATATGGGTGACTATTTAATGGATGTTTCTACTTGTTTCTGCTTTTTAAGTATTCAGGTTATTTAGAGACCAAGAATAGGTTTTCACAGAAAGAAGATGGGTTTTTCTAATGGAATTGTCACTGCCACCTTGTCTTCTCATTGCTGAGGCAACAGACAGAATCAAGTGTATGTTCTTTTGAAAATATTCTGTGCAGATGCCTGCATGTAGCAGTGGTAACATTAAGATGTGAGTGCTGATAGCTCTCATACACAAAAATGCACATTGTAAGTGTGACTGCAAATATACTGTCGTAGCTCAGCCCCGCTCAGGACCAAGCTACGCAGGCTCTCGCTCACCCCCCCACCCTCCAGTGGGACAGGGAGGAGAACTGGGAAAGAAAAGGCAGCAAAACCAACGAGTTGAGGTGAAATAAAAAATAAACCAAAGAGAAATAACAGAAGAAAACAAAACAGAGACAGAAAACAAATACAGTACAACAGCTCACAGCAAATCCTGAAGCCCAGTTCCCCCCAGTAGCAGGGGGCTCCCCTCAGCACCCTCCTCACTCACCCACTGAGCACCATGTCCCATGGATGGACCAGCCCCTTGGCCAGTTTGGGCAAACTGAGCCCAGCTGTTGGCTAATGAGTGACCTGCCCCAGCTGTGTGCCCAGCCACAGGGGCCACCAGCTGCAGGAGGCAGCTTGATGAGGAGCTACAAGATATGGTTTAGTAGCTCTGGCAGCAATGGTAGGGGAAGACGGTTGGACTAGATGATCTCATAGGTCCCATCCAACCATGTGATTCTATGATTCTATGATTCTATGATTCTATGTTAATAACATGAACTCTGTCCTAGCCAGAACCAGGACATGTAAGTTATTCAGTAGATCTGCAGAGAAGAGGAGGACACTTAGGTTTTGAAACCCATACAAAGAGTAATGGCTTCAGGCCTTGTTGAACCTCCTACAGTTCACCTTGTTCCATTGGCCCAGCCTGTCCAGATCCCTCTGCAGGGCCTTCCTGCCCTCAGGCAGATCAACACTCCTGCCCAGTTGGGTGTTGTCTGCAAACTTCCTGAGGGTGCACTCAATCACCTTGTCCAGATCGTTGATAAAGACATTCAACGAACTGGCCCCAGCACTGAGCCCTGGGGAACAAGGCCCACCTGAAGCCAGCTGATCCAGTACTGAGCCGGCCCAGCTCGCCTAGTACTGAGCCCTGATCCACCAACTGGATTTAACTCCGCTCACCACAACTCCCTGGGCTTGGCCATCAGCCAGTCTTTAACCCATGGCAGGGTCCACCTGTCCAAGCCATGAGCCACCAGCTTCTCTAGGAGAATGCTGTGGGAGACGGTGTCAAAGGCTTTGCTAAAGTCCAGGCAGATCACATCCACAGCCTTTCCCTCATCCACTAAGGGCATCACCTTTTCATAGAACTGAGTATGGTTTTCTTCTCTTTGTTTCATTTTTCATTTTTTCTTTTCTTCTTTTGTGATTCTTGACTCTCTAAAGCCAAGAAAGAAAAGAAGAAACAAGTTAGCAGCTTTTTTTTTTATTCTATAGACTAAGGAACTTTAATTTTTTTTTACATTAAGTTGAGATTTTTCATCCATTCTCCTTTATATTTTCATAGCAGGTAATTTACTGTTAGGTATAAGATGACTTGAATTTAGAATATTTGAATGGAAAAAAAAAATTGTATAAATGATGCTTAGGGATGTTTTACTAAAATATTTTCATTTCTGTGCCTCAACGCTAGTATGAAGATTTTGCCTCTTTTATTAGATGCCGCGTGAGGTATCGTGCTTTGACTAGACCAACACAAAAGTACAAATGCAAAATAGTAGTGAAAGAAATGATGGTTTGAAATTAAATTTGTATTCACTTTATTTCACATTGTGTTACAGAATAGCTTTAGTTGTACGAATCTGTAACGAATAGAGCATGGAACATATGAACATAAATGTATAACGTGCAGTGTAAGCGCCTTAGTCTGACAAGGCATTGCTTAATGTAAAACCTGTGCCGTGTTTTAAAGAAATCATGACTGCTCCTACTCGGTTACAGCCCGAGTAGGACCCTGGAAACTATCTCCTCCGTTTATATGGTGCAACTGATATAAAGCAATTTTGAATTTTCAAAGCTGTTGATGTCTTTTGGTACAATCATCTGGCTATAGGTAAAAGAATTTACTGACTAGCTGAAAACATGACATTTAATTATTTATTGTTATAGTTAGGCTACAACCGGTTGGACAGCTATTGTATGATAAGGTACATTACTTGGCAGTAAATCTATTAAAGTAACTTTAAGTCTTTAGATTTAAGTGCTATGAACAATGTGATATTTATGTCGTGATGGGTAGGAATGGGCAAAAATGGCTGTTTCCATCAGGTTCCAGTTCACATCACTTTTTTCATGACAAGCCACTCCTCAAGAAGATGGAAGTGTGGATGATATTGCTACAGAAATACCACTGTGGAAGCTTGCTGTGATTTCTTTTTAGTATGCCGTTGCCAGGTGAAATACACATCCATCTTCCAGTCGGCAAAGCAAATTTCAAAGTCTAGGAATAGCAGCCAAATCTGATGGATATTTTTATGATTGGCACTATAATCTCCACAACTGGACATCAGAGGTCAGGAATGGAAAAAGTGGTGGTGTTATCCCACAGCATTGATTATTCTCATCTATTTAAGAAAGCAAAGTCATTATGAATTTGTGTCGGCCTCGTGCTGGGATGATGAAAGATCGCTATGTTAAAGACGAAAAGGCTCATTACAAGAACGATGAACACCCTTTCCTAATATCCTCTTCTACTCTATTTTTCAGACACTCGGGAGTAGCTTGTGCCGAGCTGAATAAGAGAAAAGTAGTTCCATAGATCTAACTTCTATAGAGAAGGACATGAAAAAGAGATTTTATTACTGTGAATATAAATTGAACCTGCTTTCTAATGTGATTGTCCTTTGTGTCATGTATTTTATGTACCTGACTGCTTTTCGATGTTGCAGTGAAGTTTGCAATATTTCAGACTATTACAGAATTTAATGCTTCTTTTAGTCACTTGACAGCAATAGTTTTTCCTCTACTAGTAGCTGAAAAGTCTATTGCACTCGAGTTTTTTGTTTTTAATTTTTATTTTTCTGCTCTTTGTTAATAGAACATTTTCCATGGAAACGTGTACTTATTTTCACACCTTCAAGGATTAGGACAAAAAATACAGTTTTAAATTGATGACTTTTGTTCTTACTACTTTTCTTCTTGTCAAATTAAGTTTGCGTTATGTATGAACTCTCAAGTAAAATTGAAAATTTCTGGATACATTTTATTCCACATTATTTTCTATTGCATTTGGTACATGTTACGTAAGAGGAAATTAAGTAGACTTTCTGTGTTCACTTTCAAAGTGTGAAGATTAGCTGCTGAGAAAATGATGATTAAACATCTATGCAAAAGAAAATTTCAGCAGCTTTTATGTACTGTAATTTAAAGTGAACCTAATTATCTCTGTTTTGATAAAATTTAAGATACGCACTGTAACATAGGGAACAGTAGACTAGTGGGTAAGAGGGGGTTTTTATTTTCATTATTTAAATTTTCCTGTCTATTTTTCGATAAAATTTCCTCAAGCTTTGTGTGAAGTCATCTTACGATGATGTACGCTGTGCTGGTAACTCAGGTTAACTTTAACTCCCAGCTCCCACCTTGAGTTCTTAATCGTGTTCAGGTTTCATGTAATCATAGATGAAACAAAGGCCGCATATCAAGCATCCTTTTTGGATCAAATGAAAATACTCCAGCCTTTTCTTGTTTCTTGATAGGAAGTAATTATGTAAATTTAATCATGTTACTGCTAGAACTTGATCATCGGTAGCTACCACAGTACTGCAATCCGAACAGTTCAAATTTATCAGGAATTGAAGGCATTTTTGAAAGAGTAAAAAAATGTTTATGTGACCATTCCACTGTTTAACAATTGAGCGTGGAATACTTCCAATTTTAGGGCTCATTTTTAATGGCCAATGAGTGAATTTACTTAAAAATTGCCATTAAGTAAAAAGGGAAGTCATAAGTCTTTTAGGTTTCCTGATGAAGGTCGAACCGTAGCCTTCCTTCCAGGTCAGCAGGGAGGAGGGTTTGTGACCGTGCTGTCGGCGGCCGCCGGGCCCTGCCGCCGTGCTGGGCTCACCTGGGCACAGAAGGTTAGAGCAACAGAGAGGTGAGGTCACGTTTTCTGTTTGCAGAAGTTTCTTCTGGTAATTCAACAAAGGACTCTGCTCCGTTCTCGGTTAATATTCCTTCTCGTAATCAGCTCATTGTGTGCCAAGTGAACATGTTAGCGGGGCAAAAAAGAAATCAAATATTCTCCTAAGATCACTTGATATGTAAGGAGGCAGCTCATGTTCTATTTCTCATATTTCATCCAGATCTGTATAGATTTTTCAAGTCTGCAGAGCTGCAGATAGCTTCCTGAAAGGAAGATCCACTTAATTACTTGGCTTCTATGATACACAAACAATTATGGTGTACTTCTGGTTTTTGTTTTGCATGACTCCGGGTGTACGTGAGTGTGGATACTCGTATTCTGTTTTTCTATTGGGCACCTAGTATTTGTCCAGAAATAATATGTAGAAACATTAATACTTTAATTAAACATTTATCTTTGATTAGTTCAGATTTTTATGTACATGTATGTGTGTGTATGTCCTGGGAATTCTTAGTCTTGATTACTTCACACTTCTTTTTAAGATTCAAGCTTGCAGTTCTGTGCCTGCCCTGTGAAAGGCAGGCCTCCTTAGAAATGTTCTCACCCTGATTCCCATCCTACTCTGTTGGTGATGACCTCTTTTCTTTTAGAGAGAAGAGGAATGGAGGCTTTTCACTTGAAGGAATATGCATAGGTTTACTTTTTAATCACTACATTCTCTCAGCTGCCCCTTGAAATTTGAACTAAAGGGCAATAAATAATTCCATCCTATTCCCTCTCTTGCACTACAAGTCCAGTGTAATGTCATTTGCACCAGGAGGTCTCAAACATCATTAATGTCAGATTATTGATGAAGAAGCAGAGTTTGATATTTATATTAAAATATACCTATCTCTTAATTGCAGTCTTTCCAGTCTAGTTGTAACTGGGAAGGTGATATCCACATCAAGATTCCAAGAATATGTATCTACTAACGCTGAGGGCCTCGAGGTGTTTTTTAACTAAACAAACAATCAAAAGGTGAATGAATTAATTTGTAGATGCCACATGACTGCTACAGGATCAGTGGAACCGCTCAGTCCAGAGAATCTAAAATCAATATTGCACAAATACCGTTTCTCCTGACCTGGCACCTCAGCCAACAGCTGGGCGAGAGTTGCGGTGTTATCCACGGGGAGAACGCTGGCGCCGAGGGGGCGAACCAGCCCCTTCCCGTTCGCTTCGTTTAGTTAGTAAATCACTGCCAGGGACACTAAAGAATCACTCCCAGATTTCTTGGTTTCCATTTCAGTCTCAATTTAAAGTTGGGAGTAGATAAGATGGTGTGAATGCTTTCAGTGTTTTAGTGACAGTATTTCAAAATTTTTATACATTTATGCATAACCACATAAAAAAGAGCACACATGCATACACAAATGCATGCAAATACATATGCAGTGTTCTTTGTCATCTAGAAAATGATGGCAAATTATGCTAAAAAAATTAGCATCTTATCCTTGCTGGCACTAGGTAAGCTTCTTGAATTGGTTTGTTTGTTGTTTTTTTTTTCCCTTGAGTATTGCAAGTATCACAGTTTAGTTCAACTTGATTTGTTGGAGATTTTTTGTGATTTTAGTGTTGTGGGGTTTTTTTTATTTTTAGTACTACTGCTGATAAATATTGCCATGTGCCAATAGCACTCATGATTCGTTTTGTGGTGGAAAGAAAAAAAAAGTTACATGAATTAAGGCGAGTGATGCTTTTACTGTATCATCACAACTTGGAGAAAATGGTGGCTCTCAGTGGAATAGAGAAATTTCAATATAGAAACTGTTACCTGCATCAGAGCGCCTACGTTAGTGTGCGTCACGGGGCCACCTCTGCTTTGCGGCTGCGTAATTCTGTGTGATTTTGCCATCGGTGCCTCTCTGAGTTAGTGAGATCCTGACTGCTTGGTGAAGAAACTAATCCAGACAGGAATTTAGAATTAAGGATAGCCTAAATGTTTTGGATCTTACAGGAGAAGCATATTTCTCAGTTCTTAGAGTACAAGGAAGCTTTTTTGATGATAGAACTTTTATGTTAGCCTTCTGAAGAATCTTATTTCTTACTGCTACTTTTATGCCAGAACTGATGGGCAATTAGGAGAATGTGTAAGGAGAAGAAGTTTAGCAGAAGAGACTGCTGGAGCTCAGCTCAGGCATCTAGATCGCTGAGAGCACCCGGAAAAATCTTTG
This sequence comes from Tetrax tetrax, assembly GCA_009806455.1. Lineage (NCBI taxonomy): Eukaryota > Metazoa > Chordata > Aves > Otidiformes > Otididae > Tetrax > Tetrax tetrax. The sequence goes on from WHYT01015668.1 coordinate 29,365, forward strand.
TCTTTAACGCTTCCCCGTTTCCCGCCCCCCCCAACTTTCTGAGGAGAAGGACAGTTGCTGATTTTTATTTTTTTTTAAAGAATCCTGCAGAGATCTGTGGGTTCTCACTGCTGAGATGGTTTTTTTTTTTTTCCTCCCCTTGGTGCTAGGCGTAAACTATCCTTTCTATCTTCAGCTTCCCATCTGTTAGCAGAAAGTGATGAGTCTGAAGAAAACTGCTTTGGAAAGTAGGGTAGCTTCCCTCGCGATGAGGTGCTGTGAAGGCTTGACAAGTCCGTTGTGACCGTTTGCCTTCTTTGTCCTCATTGTTAATAATCAGAAAATGGCTTGGTTTTCACTTCTGCAAAATATTTCTCTAGCTAGCAAGAATAAATTATTTTAATTCTCTTTTCTGGCCTTATAACAAATTTAGTTTGTTGAGACTTCTGTTGCATATGTATGATTTCTTGCTGAGTTTCCAAAGAGGAAAGAGTCTCATGAAGAGAAATGTTGAGAGGTGATTCATTCCCAAAACCTAGATTCCTCCCCCAACTTAGGCTGTGCTTATGAGCAGGGGGTGGGAGAGGAGAAAATGCAAAGGGAGAAGGTGGAATGACTAAAGAGGAGCTGCAAGGATTTGGCAGTTGTTGCCCTCAGAAACGTTCCCATCGGATCTGTTGGCATGTCTCTTGGATTCATCCTCTCTTTCCCCACTCTTCAGTAATTCTTGGATCCTCGGGCCGGTTTCAGTCTCCTTGGCAGGCAGGTAGAGCCAGAAAGACACCGCGTTCCTGCCAGCAGTGAAAAGAGATGACCGGGTCGAGGGAAAAAAAAAGGCCTAAGAAGGCAGCTGATGATCCCTCTTGAATGCCAGAAAGCTACTTGGGAATAAGATCTTATGAAATGTCACTGATTTGAGAAGAAAGCTCCCTTTTAATCTTGCATATTATCAGCTATCGGAGAAGCAAGCAAGGCACTGGTCACAGAGGTGATTTCTTGGTTCCTTCCTGCTCTTAGTTCTATAACCATTCTACGTTCATCGTTTATGTTTCCTTAGGAGTAGTTTCTTCTCAATTGCTTGTTATTGGTGACATTCTTCTCTAGCTGAACTATTCACTTGTTTTTACTTAATTTATTTGAACAGTTATTGCAGTACTACAGAGTACGGTGTATCCTAAGGAACAAGAGCCATGGAATGTCTGTAGCTTCCCTAACCATTGCACAATAATCTTGACAATATTGGAAATCAGAGTTGAACTTAATTTTTGCATTGAAAGCTTGGATCTTGGCTTGTAATCTCGTCTATCTTTTTTTATTCTAGATTTCCTGTTATCTTGTACGTGTTCTGTAGACTACACACTGGTCTTCAATTGCAAAAACTTTTTTCTGTACAAATTTCTATTTCTTTAATAAATCTAAGATTACTTTTGTCTATTGAGGAGCAACTTTTCCTACTTTTGTAGTGTCCACTTATGCTTTTCAACAATAATGAAAAAATGTGGAGCCTTATTGCTTTTCATTACTTTTACACAGATACTTAATAATTCTTTTAACAAACCCGATTTTATTTTTTTTTTTTTTGTATGTAAAATTGTTTGACAAGGAGAGCAATGTAGTTAAACAATCCCTTTGCCGATACCTGGTGGTTAGAATCAGAACCCTAGGAATTATTTGGAATTGTAATTGGTGTTTATTTCGGCCTAAATACCCTCAGCTATCCAGCAGTTAAGTTCTCAACTCCTACTGAAGGCAGTGGTGTTTAAATCCCCAAGCGAAAAGGTGACTGTGCTTCAGTTGGGTGCTTTTAAAAGTTTACCCCTAGCCTCTGATTCAACTTCACCTCCTCAGTAATCCTTTCCTTGTTATCTTTTTAGGTAATTTCAAACTGATGTACTCGTTCTTTCAGCTCTGTAGATGTTTACACCACCATCGCTCTGCTAGGCAGACGACCTCCTTAGCCGTACGTCGGCCTTTTAGAGGGGAGCTGCTCCAGGCCTTGCCCTTCCTTTCGTGGATGTCCATGCCGCTGCGTGTGTGGGTCCCAAAAAGCAAGGTAAAAGGAGTGGACCGTTCGCGAGGCACCCGGAATAATTTCAGTTTGGGCCTCTAAATGCAGTCCTTGGGAGAATCGCTGGGTCATGCTAAAATCAAATCGAGTTCTCTGGAAATGCATCCCTGTATCTGACTGTCAGTGTAGCCATGGGTTTCTTTTTGAAATGGCATATTGTTTGCATATTCCGTTCGCATAATCCTTTCAGATGATGACTGTACGTACAAAACTTACTTTAGATCAATTCTGCGCTTGTTTTACGTTTTCTTACTTTGCATTTTCTTTCTCATATTAAGCCCAGCATAATAGCCTGCAAATTATTTGGTTTTAGCAGGCTTCAGGACATAAGAGATAATCCAATTTCATATTTCAGGTCTTTAAGATATATTTTGATACGCTGTTTAAAACACTCCTCTTCTGAAAGTGGTATATTCATCTAACATACAGGCTTGGGGTCGTGTGAGATTCTTATTCTCCTTTATTATGTTTTCCAATTTCATCATCCAATTTCATGTCCCAAAACCAACTCACAGCAACCCTGTGTTCCACTTACATAAACTTTATTTTTATGTTTAATGAAACCGGACTTCCTGGCCAGAGATTAATCTTTGATGCACTCTGACCTGCTCACATTTCTATTATCTCTGTCTGTATAATCATTGTCTAATGGTAGGAACCAAAAAAGAAGATCGTTGTTGAGAATATTTGCTCAGTGATCAGAGAAATCACTTTTGACAGCTAGAGTATGCATCAAACCTTCCAGCAAACAAAAAGCCCTGTATGAATATATATAGAAGGGTTTTTCCTTTCTTCCCAATACGGCAAGGGAGGTTGGTGGGGAAAGTACAGATGAAGAACACAATTAGATGGCAAGATGCTTTATGTTGCCTAAAGCACACGTAAGATTTACTCATAAAAAATAGTCAGTTTAATTATGTTTATAGAGATCCAAGCATGGGAGAGATAATTAATCCATACAGTGGCCAAAAGGAATTTCTGTCCCCATAATCTTGGGTGGTAATTAGCTTCCTTTTCTTTAAATGATCATGGTGAGTTTCTATTTTATTTGGTAACTTTCTCTTACTTACAAGGTTCTGAAATAGGAGGCCTGCAGGGTAAAAATCCCATTTTCAGTGTGTATTTTTTCTCTTTGTTCCTTTCCTTCTTCCTGCTCTCCTCTGCTTCCCTGACAGGGGCTCTGGTCCCAGCCAGGCAGTCTGGCCAAAATAGCTCCTGCCATCTGGAGCCGTCGCCCTGAACCCTCGGTGGCTTCCTCGCTTTGGAAATGTCAGCTCAAATCTCTTCTCCCTTGCTTACTGCTCCTTAATTTTATGCTCATTTTGTTATTCATTATTCAGCAAGGTGACTCTGTCGTGCTGATGTACGGTGTGCATGAAAAATGCCGCGCAGAAGAGCGCTCTGTGTTCTTCCTCCTCTGTCTTCCCCCTTATCCTGATCTGCGTCAGGGTCTGGTTGCTACTGATATGTCGTCGCTCCTGTGAGAATTATCTAGCATGATCTATTGCAATTATATTTAGATTCAATAGGAGTGCAGAGCTGTCTAAAATTTCTTCTAAAAGATGCAGAGAAAATAAAATCCAGACAAGCCATTATTTTTCAATTAAGGTCAGGGTTTTCATATCACGCCCAACATATTTTTGCATTTTCAGATGTTTGGTGAATTGATGAATTTTCTGATAAGCAAAATAAGTGTTGCTTTTTTTTTTTTTTTTTTTTT
>WHYT01015668.1:55231-66363 GCA_009806455.1 Tetrax tetrax
CTGGGAGAGCTGGGGCTGTTCAGCCTGGAGAAGAGGAGGCTCCGGGGAGAGCTGAGAGCGGCTCCCAGTGCCCAAAGGGGGCTGCAGGAAAGGTGGGGAGAGACTGTTCAGCAGGGCCTGGGGTGATGCGATGAAGAGTAATGGTTTAAAATAGAGGGAGGGAGATTTAAATTAGATATTAGGAAGAAATTTTTTTTTACAATGAGGGTTGTAGAACCCTGTCCCAGGTTGCCCAGAGAGGCGGTGGATGCCCCATCCCTGGAAACATTCCAGGCCAGGTTGGCCGGGGCTCTGAGCAACCTGATCTGGTTGGAGATGTCCCTGCTCCTGGCAGGGGGGTTGGACTGGGTGGGCTTTGAAGCTCCTTCCCCACCCAAACCAGTCTGGGATTCTATGATTCTAATTCTGCACCGAGTGAGTGCCTTTGGGGTATCAGAGTGAGGAGTACAGTGGTCACCAAACAAAACTTTTCAGTTTATAGGCAGTGTTTGGATGTTTCTTTTTTTAATCTTTTCCTCCTTGCAACAAGGTCAAGAGGGTTATTTTTTCATTTGCTCCAGTATTAGATTTCTTTGCCCCAATTACAGCAAACCCTTGAGGAGTTAAGCTGATAAGGAAATCCTGCAGGTTATGGAAGCTGCTTTTTTAGTTTTAGGTGCTAATTTTAAAGGAAGAGACATTTGGGCAAGTATTATTACTTGTGTAGAGACTTTCAAGTACTAGAAATCTGGAACAGTCATTGTGTTTCAGAGGCAAATAGAATTTGCCTTTTTTTTTTCCTCTGAGCCAGGTTGAATTAATGGGAAAGAAATGAATCCGTTGTTTCCGACTGACTCATTTTGGCTTAGGAAGGCTATTTTGAAGATGGATAATTCTGAATGGGGTATAGGATGGCATTTTGTGTGAAATATCTAAATTATTATCGGTGACTACAATATCGAAGCCAAGCTGATGAGCTTTGCGTAAGGCCATGATTTGGCAGTCAGCAGCAGCTTACTGTTTGGTTTTTGTTTTATTTGTGTCTTTGGGCAGTAATTGGAAAGAATAAAAAGGATTGCAAAGTCTCCTCTTGCCCAGCAGCTGGGAATGGCTGTAAGGAAGCAGGAGGCAAAGCAAGCTTGGTCAGAATGAAGCTTTGCGGAGAACCCTTGTAAATATTTATGGGTTGTATTTATTCACGGGCTGCTTGTGCCGCGGTGTCCAGAATGTGCTGCTGTAGATGCTGACAGTGACAAACAGGCTGTAGGAGCGCAGCTGGGGTTGCTCTGTGGGCTGACTTTGTGAAAAGGCACGAACGGCCGCCTTGGCTCTTCGGCAGCGTGCCCCTCAGGGCGGCGATGCTGTGGAAGTGCCGCGGTTTAAACCCGTCCCGCCATCCCCAGAACAAATCGAGTCGAGCGGGGCTCCCTCCTGCGAGCGTCCGTGTCGGTTAACTGGACTCACGCTGGAGGGAGACTGGCCGTTCTGAGCTCAGTGCCTGGTCGCTGGCAGGGACGTGGGAAGGGTGCAGCACTTTTCTTTAGCGGCTCTGCTGCCGTTAATCGGGGGGCAGACAGAAGCAGAAAGTGTTGCACTTATTATTTTCAAATCAGAAAGCCAACAGTGAACATACAATGTTATTAATACTAATTCCTTAATACTAATTCCTTTTCCTGACTATTGTAGGACTGCAGTTAGCAGCGTACCCTTATCTTGGAAGGCTGCAGCAGCAACGGTGCTGCAGAAAAGTGCTGCCTCCCCCCAGCACGGTGCTACACATTTTGATGGGTTGTGGTATTTTTTGGAAATGATTATATATATATAGCTTCTGACTAACTTTCCCCATTTGTTTCCCAGTGTAACTAGTTGTTACATTCACTTCATATTTTTGCTTTATTCTCTGAAAATCAGGAAAAATATTCTCGCAATCCTTTTTTTCCCGGGGTAGAAGACAGTGCTGCAAGCACTTGTCTTTCTTCCACCATGGAACGCTTGCTGTGAAGGTTCATGCATCTGCTTTTCCTCCTCAAGTGTTTTCTCTCTTTTACTTTTCTTAAATATGCAGGATCCTCGCTTGACAAAAGACTGGTGTCATTCCAGCCTGAAGAGCGTAGGTGTGCCATTGTGCATTCTCTGATTCCCAGCTGCAAGAACATACTTATCTACTGAGCCATTGTCTTATTTTCCCACTTGCTCTTTCCTTGATCGCCATAAATTCCAGAATTAGGAAGGTCGAAGGTGGGGTGAGCAGCCCAGGGCAGGTCATTAAACGGCAGCACACGCACACAGTTTTGAGGTTTCCCTGTCTATGCAAGGAAGTGACTTTTAAGTCCTGTGTGCGGCTGAGATGTCTTCCCCCAAGTGACTACACCTTTGAGGGGCCATGCTTCAGGGGAGCTGAGGATTCAGGAGGAGCTGGAAGTGGCTGCCACTCTCAGAGGCAAGATATGACTGGTCTGGTATGGTGTTCGTGGTTTTGTTCCTCCGTGGGAAGCAGCTCCCAGCTTTCACTAGATCGGGAGCTGAGAGACTTGTTACAGGCCTGTGTTTGAGAAAAAGAAGTGTGATTTGACATCCTTTTTCTCTCTGTCCGTGGGGTGCCATGAGTAACGTTAACCTCACGTCGTTTGGGTCATTTTTTCTGTATGTACTTCCTGTTAATGTTCTTGCACAGAAACTCCTGCTGTATTTACAGCGTTATCGCGTATCAGTTCCACTTCAGCCACATCAAGGAGGAGGGCTAATCCAGGTTCCAAAAGCAAGTAAATGCCAAGAAAAAAAATTGCCATTTCATAGAATCATAGAATCACATGGTTGGATGGGACCTATGAGATCATCTAGTCCAACCCTCTTCCCACTACCATTGCTGCCAGAGCTACCAAACCATATCTTGTAGCTCCTCATCAAGCCGCCTCTTGAACACTGCCAGGGACAGCGACCCCACCACCTCCCTGGGCAGGCCATTCCAGTGCCTGACCACTCTTTGGGAGAAAAAGTTTTTCCTCACGTCCAACCTAAACCTCCTCTGGTACAACTTGTGGCCATTTCCTCGGTCCTGCTCTATTCAAATTGTTTATTTCATCCTAGCATGAAGTTGGATTAAAAATTGCCTAAGAATCCTGTTGCAGCTGGCTGCTCAAATAGTGCTTTGGTAATATTGACAACAACATGGCTGATCAAACAGTGTCTTCTGGACATGTGGGCCCTGCTGCATGATGGGCTGCTTTACATTACGTAAAACTGCGAGTTTGCATGAGGAATTTAAGAGAAGTGGGAACTGGGTGTGATTTGTTTTGCTGTCGGAATGCAGATACTTCTGAAAGGCAGGTACTGACTCATAGCAATCCCACCCAGGGAGCAGAACCACTAAGTGAGGAGCAACTGATGCACCTGTGAGCTGGTGAAGATCTCATTCTTGCCTCTGAGAGCAATTGGAATTTTTGGTGTGGTGATTTTTTTTAATTTTTTTTTTTTAATCCCATGTTAAATTCAAGTGCCGGTGGGTACATTTGGACATGACGGACTAGGAAAAAGGCCACGGCACTCCCTTATAAATGTGTGTGATACATGAAGCGACGGCTGACAAGTGACCCTCCTATCCAGCGCAGAAGATCTAATAACTGTACAGTGCAGCAGATCGTGAATCTGCCTTGCACGTCTCTGTGTGAGGTTTTTTTTTCCCCCTCTTAAATATATTAGGGGAGTTTTTCTCCAGGATTTTCCCTCCGTTATTTCCATATCTATTTGAATTTCATTCCTTCCAGCTTAAAATTTTACAGTGCCTAAATCAAATGGCTCAATCATAAACTGGCAGTCAGTTTTGTAATGTAACAACTTAATAGTATTATATAAACATGTTTCTTACAAGAGAATTTGTTTTGAGTGAAACCATATGCACATGTTAATGGGAAATATTTGTCACACTTCTGCTTTGCTGTATTTGTTTCAATGGTTGTTAATAGCATCCTTCTGAAACTTCTCTGATGAGGGAATATACAGCAATTTTTTTTTTAATGCCATACTGGAGTACATTTTAAAATGTCTTGGACGTGATTCCAAACAGAGCTGAATGAGAGTGAGATGGTCCGTAGGCCCTGCCTGGATATATAGCTGTAATTACGCTTAGGGACTTTGCTGGTGGTGCGTGAACCACGAGAGCAAAACTCCACCAAGAGATAAATTATCATTCTCTATTTTCTATAAATCAGTCCATAGCGACTCTTCCCTGTGGAGCTTCTTCGGAATTCGGTATATCCGGATCTTTTTTTGAGTTCACATCCTGTTCTTTGGAGAGGCTGCAATACATGGTGGGACTGCTTCCCACCTTTTTCCTACAGTAAAGCAGTTGCGTTAGAAGAGTAGTAGTTTTTAGGGGGTTAGGATTTTGAATTCTGACAGGTTTGAAGTAATCTCCATTACCTTCCAACGTGACACTGCATTTTGTATATCCTGTAAGTCATCTCTCCGCAGAAGATCTGCTTGGCAAGCAGTGCTTGCTGGTGCTTGGTGTCTCACTCCTCCGTCTTCTCAGAGATTTACTGCGGATGATTGCTGAGCTCTCAGCATTGACTGTCCACTTGATTTTAAAAATATTGCTTCACTGCCAAGAGATTTCCGTCCAACTAGCAGGCAATGAAGTTAGCGTAAAGGTACATCTGCGACTGTTTTCTGCTCTGTGTGGTAGTACCCCTGTGAAAACGGAAAGGATGTTGTCCCGGGTAAGGCCAGCTCTCCACCGTCATCCCAAGGCCCCTCTCCTGTGTGGAAGTGATTAGCTCAGGGATCACCGCCCTCAGCAGCATCGTTAGAATTGGTTTTCACATGGGCGTTGTGTTGTGGGTACCTGCCTTGAAATTCACCTGGCACTTTGGTGTCCAGGCACAGAGTCCTGAAAGGGCTTTTCATGCTTCTTCGGGGTTAGCTGTCATCATTTTAGCATGAATAACTTGGCTTTGCCACGTTGCTGCCCGCTGCCTTTTCCAGTTGACGCGGGAATGCGCAGAGGCTCCCTGAAAAGCTCCCGCGCTGACCTGCGGCGGGCGGGAGAGCTCAGCACTGACGCCCGTGCTGGTTCCCAGCTTCGAGCCAGGTTTTTCATGAAGGCCTCCTGTATTATCAGTTAGTGGCTTGATTTTCATATGAGTCTCTTCGTGGCAGGGGTTTTTGAAAGCGTATGGATATCTATTGGATTTTAATATATCCAAATATATCGGATGTATTAATGAACTCCCTCGTCCTGTGCCCGTCCGCGCTGCAGATTTGTGAAGCGTGACGTCCCTTCGCAGAGGAACACTGGCTCTCCTGCCTCCTACAAGGTGTTTGTCTATTTGTTTATTTCTAGCTTTTAATAATTTCTACTCATTTTCCTGATAAAGATGCCAGGATTACGAGTCTGTATGACTCAGCTATCCACTATAATCTTAAAACGACGAAAACGAGCCCCCCCCCCAGCCCACCTCCTGCTCTGCCTGCACCCGAGGAATCTTCCTTTCTCCGTAACGCGCAGCTCCCGCTCGTGCACCGCAGCTTGTTTTAGACCAGGCTGGCTAGGTGCATCTTACATGCAAACTTATTTTCATAAAATCATTACTGAAGCCCAAAATGTTGCTGCAAGCTTTAAAATATCTTTAGTTTTGCTGGGTTTAAATCTTTTGGACTTTATATTCTTGACACCTGACAGATTTTTAATTTTTTTTTAAATCCTCCTCTATTTATTTTTCATCCTGCTTTGACATGCAGCATTCCTTTCTATTCTATTTTTTAACGAAATTTCTCTCCAGATAGAGAGTTTTATACGTTCTTAGCTGTCAGGTTTCATTGTACAGGGTTTTTAACAGCAAGGTCAGTCCATGGGAAGCTCTGTTATTCGTAATGAAGGGTAGATGGCACTCTTGTTATTTTTGTTTGGTTTCTTGAAATAAAACAGGTGTATGTACTCTCTCAGTAAGAATTCTATTTATAGAGAAAGTGCTTTAGAGAGTGCTCTTGAACATTGAAGAGGATTTTTTTTTAATATGAACACGTACTTAAATTATCTGAGTCTAGGGCTGGTTCACAGTAGTCTCTAGGAAGAGCAAATATGTTATTTTTATGAAGACCTTGGGAATAAGTGCTCAGTTATATGGCATTGGCCCATGTTACATATATAATTTTTATATATAGGTTTTATATTTTTTCTTAGTATTTCATTAGCCAAAGAAGAAAGTCAACAAGTCCTTTAACGTTGCTTTAGCTCCAGTTATTAATACCATTATACGTAGTACTTTCTTCGTAGCTTTGTTTCTGAAGTATAGATTTAAGTTGGCACAGTAACCAGAGCACTATTGAATGGAAGGAACTGGCATGCTAGCCAGTGCCAAACAGTCAACAGAGCCTTAACTTCTTCATCCTGGGTGGTAAATCCTTCTTGTCCTAGTTCTGTGAATTGATTGTAGAATTGTATAGATCTGTGAGTTTGAGAGTTTCCTCTTGTAACCCGAAAACCCTGAAACATGGAAAAATACATGCTGGTAGAGGTATGACATATTAAATGTTTTTTATCACTTTAAAGGAAAACTCATTTCTACTGTAGTGACTGTTTTTTTCCTTCTCTTACGGAGTGTGCAGCTAGGACGCGGTTACGCAGAGATGTTTTCACCTTGATGCTTGATTACTTCAGATCAGCTCCATTTCGTTATTGCTACTGGCTCGCGGTTTCATGTGGCTGAGGTGAAGCGATTTGGTGACCTCTGCAATTTCTCTCGATCCATTTGTCAATCAATTGATTCTGTTATTGCTTTTCCCAGAAGAGCATCCCATGGTTGAAAGGAAAGAGGGTAAGGAGGGTTGGAACGAGGAGAGATTAGAAAAGTTTCCATTCCGCCTCTGTCTGAGACTATGGATCTCTTCCACATGAATATCTAAATACCTGAATATTTTGTGGCGCATTCTTGCCATGTACATCTCTCTGTGATGGGGTCATGGCTTGTCCAATGCCACGGACTTTTGGGGGGGGGATTTCTCAGTTGAAGCCTCCTAAGTAGAGCCATCCCGAAGTACTGGATGTCCTACAAGGCTGCTTTTGCCATGGAGTTCAAGTAGAAAATTAAAGAGGTGATGTGGAAGGAAAGGTGAATAATAAAGGAGAAGCTCATTATAGACAAAAATATACATTTGTATGATTTTCATCGAACAGCTAGTAATGGGCGTTACTACCTAATCACAGAAGCCTGGACTTAACTGTGGTTGCGACTTTGCTTTGCTAGTGTGGTATGAAATCAGTTGAAAGAAAAATCCCGTCTTCAAAGAGTTTCCAATCTAATTTAGATTTTAGATATCTTCACTTTAAAATATTTAGTTAGTATATATTCACTGGGGAAAGAATGCTTGATTTTAATTTTGATGGTGATTCAATTCTGGAATTAAAAATGGATTGCACAAGCTATTTTGTTTTAATGAGTGAAGAAACATTTTATAACTTGGCACTTTATTTTACAGTTAATATTTTTGGTGCCCTCACATGTAACACAGGCTGATGTATTACTCATCCCTCCCTTTTTCTCCTGCAAAGTGGTGTGTGGTGGTGGTTTTTTTTTTATTTTTAATAACAATACCCTGAAGTGTTTGAATTGAAGAGTCCCAAATAAAAATCTATTTTGAGTCAGGAAGTTTTCATGATGGCTTGGATAATGTTTCATTTTACTTTCTAATGCTAAATCAGCTTTCAAGCTATTAGATGCCATTAAGGCAAAAAATTTTATATATTGTATAATACTACAAGTCCAAATTGTAGTAGCTAGTGAAGTTAACACTTTTTGCCCAACTGTGGGAGTACTAGCATCTTTGAGAGATTCCAATTTTGGTTCTTATTTATGCTTGACATTTAATGTGCTTGACATTCTGATTATTTTACACCTACCTAATTTCTTCTAGCTCAAGGGATAATGACCATATTTTAAACAGTTGTGAAGTGTAGCTGTGTGTTATTGAGCAGCTGCCACACTACAAATGGCAGGAAAAGGTCCCTAAACTATTTCTGGAATGGTTGGGTTTGTGTTGCGTATCTCAGGGTCAGCTGGAGTTGTTCATCAGCTCGTTCAGCTGTGCAACATGGTTTTCTGTTTTGTTGCCAGGAACAGAGAAAGCCTTACTAATATTTTATGTTCTTTTATTTCCCTATATATGTGTCTGTGTGTATGTAGATGTACACAAAATATGTCGTGCTGGACTGCGTGCTTCCATTGAGTCCTTTGTGAGCTGGAGGTGAGGCATTATAGATTTCTGAGTACTTACTGAGGGCTTACATTTTTCCTAAAGTTCTAATTAAAATGACATTGTAAAAGATCATATTCTATATAAAATTCAGTCGATTAAACCGAGCTTGTATGTCTGTAGCACACATTTACTCCTGGTATGGTAGGTCTCAGCAGCAGCTATCTTGTGTCTTGGTTTATAGGTAACTGGGATATAGCAGGAGAAATTAAGATATTAGGGGGAAAATTGATTGTAAATATACTCTCTTTGCAACGTGATTTTATTAGCCGTCTTTGCTGAGTTGTATTCCCATGTAAACGCGTGGTTCCCCACAGCCATGTAAGACTTTAGGCTGGTACAAAAAGGGTGAAAGCAGGAGGAGAATGGTGGGGAAGCCAAGCTCTGTAGAGAAGTACAGCTGGTAGTCACAGATCCCGTTTGTTTCATCTGCTAGGAATTTTGCGTGGCATTTAACTGTTGTCATTGTGAGTAAGTTGACTACATGAGGAGTGAAGAAGAAATGTTAAAATCCTTACAGACCTAGGTGAGGACAGTTTGAGTGCTTACCCAAGTCCTCACAAAACGATGGTCACGTCCCAGCAAGGGGCCCTGGAAACAGCACTGACTGAATGCATTATAGGAATGGTTTTAAAAATACCTTTATTTTGCAATCTTGCCATCTGGTGGTGTATTGAAACCTGTTCCAGGAGTCATATTTACTTTGGTAGGCAAGATCTGAAGAGCAGAATTTAAGAATGGATTATGAGTGGGTTCCTGGGCTTTAGCCCGCGAGGCTGGTGTGTTCTCCCTTCGCTGTGGCGGTGTCCCGTGTTTCAGGCGGTGTAAGGCTGAGCTTGTCTTTGCGTTGAGTACGTATGTTCTCCTCCCCACTCTGATTTCTACGGACATGAGGGAAGAGGAAGTCTGGAAATATTGTGTGGTCCTGGAGCACTCAGTCCTGGCATATTGGTCTTCAAAATAAATTTGAGATACAGTTTAAAAAAGAATGGAGTCCACGTCCTGAAATTCCCAGACAAAATTACGCAAACTGAATTTACCTCAGTGACAATAAGAACATTTCAGGGATGCTGTTATCCCTAAAACAAGTACTGCAGATCGAGCAATGTGGAACTTTAAATGTACTTGGGTAGCGTAAACTGCCATTTGGGCATAAGGGGGAAACTGAACCAGGTCAAAGACCTGGCATCTTTAAAAGCCAGAGGCAGGAGCATCGGGAGAGCTCCTGCCTTTGTGTTAATCCAGGGTGATGGAGGTGCGGTCTTACTGGTGTCTGGGTGGGAAAACCCTCATTTATAATAAAAGGTGTTTTTGTGTAGTCTTCAGAGGGCATGAAACAATCCACTCTGTGCAAGCTGCATCCAAACATGATTTTCTGAGGGACATGATGAACTGACCATTAACAGGGATGGTGATTCCACCACTGCCCTGGGCAGCCTGGTCCAGTACCTGACCACTCTTTCAGTAAAGAAGTGTTTCCTAACATCCAACCTAAACCTCCCCTGACACAACTTGAGGCCATTTCCTCTTGTCCTATCACAAGTTATTTGGGAGAAGAGACCAACACCCGCCTCCCTACACCCTCCTGTCAGGCAGTTGCAGAGAGCAATGAGGTCTCCCCTCAGCCTCCTCTTCTCCAGACTGAACAACCCCAGTTCCCTCAGCCGCTCCTCACAAGCCTTGTTCTCCAGACCCCCACCAGCTTCGTTGCCCTTCTCTGGACGTGCTCCAGCAACTCAACGTCCTTCTTGTAGAGAGGGGCCCAAAACTGCACACAGTATTCGAGGTGTGGCCTCACCAGTGCCGAGCACAGGGCACGATTGGTGCCCTACTCCTGCTGGCCACCCTGTTCCTGACACAAGCCAGGGTGCTGTTGGCCTTCTTGGCCACCTGGGCACACTGCTGGCTCATGTTCAGCCGCTGTCTACCAGCACCCCCAGGTCCCTTTCCTCCGGGCAGCTTTCCAGCCACTTTCCCCAAGCCTGTAGCGTTGCGTGGGGTTGTTGTGACCCAAGTGCAGGACCCAGCACTTGGCCTTGTTGAACCTCATTGCAGTTCACCTCGGCCCATCAGTCCAGCCTGTCCAGATCCCTCTGCAGAGCCCTCCTACCCTCAGGCAGATCAACACTCCTGCCCAGTTTGGTGTCGTTGGCAAACTCACTGAGGGTGCACTCGATCCCGTTGTCTAGATGATTTATAAAGACATTCAACAGAACTGGCCCCAGCACTGAGCCCTGGGGAACACCACTTGTGACCGGCCACCAACTGGATTTAACTCCGCTCACCACAACTCCCTGGGCTTGGCCATCAGCCAGTTTTTAACCCATGGCAGGGTCCAGCTGTCCAAGCCATGAGCCACCAGCTTCTCTAGGAGAATGCTGTGGGAGATGGTGTCAAAGGCTTTGCTAAAGTCCAGGCAGATCACATCCACAGCCTTTCCCTCATCCACGAGGTGAGTCACCTGATCATAGAAGGAGATCAAGTTGGTCAAGCAGGACCACCCATGCTGGCTGGGCCTGATCCCCTGGTCGTCCTGCACATGCCTGGTGAGCGCACTCAGGATGAACCGCTCCATAATCTTCCCTGGCACCAAGGTCAGGCTGACAGGCCTGTAGTTCCCCAGATCCTCTGACCAGCCATTCCTGTAGATGGGCATCACCTTGACAAGCCTCCAGTCATCTGGGACCTCCCCTGTTCACCAGAACTGCTGACAGATGATGGAGAGTGGCCTGGCAAGCTCCTCCGCCAGCTCCCGCAGTACCCTCGGGTGGATCCCATCCGGCCCCACAGACTTGTGCGTGTCCAGGTGGTGTAGCAGTGTGATAACTGCTTCCTCCTGGACTGCAGGGGGTTCATTCAGCTCTCCGGCCCCGTCTTCCAGCTCAGGGGGCTGAACACCCTGG
>WHYT01015668.1:73195-93501 GCA_009806455.1 Tetrax tetrax
AACTGCTCTCAAAAGTGGGTTGTTTGTGGTTTTGGTTTGTTTTTTTTTTTACTGGCTTGGAAGGATGGAGAAGAAAGGGAGAGGACAGGTCTCTCACTAGTGTTTTTGGAGGAGGGCTGGCTGGGATGAGGTTTCTGGGAAAAAGATAATCAGAGAAGTTAATCTTCCAAGCAGAGAAATTAGACTTTTTATAAAATGTGATTTTTGAAAAAAATGTAAATCTTTTGCATTGGTTAGCAGTCATGTTATTTTTATTGCTTGTGTGAAGTTGCTGCTAGTTTGTTATGTGGCATGTAAAATTCAACATCATGAGGAAAATAAAATACTCTGATAATAATATGACGGCTATTTTTAAAGTACAGAAACAAAATGCACTCTTCCTCGTATATAATAAAAATCAAGTCATATACTGAAAGAACTTTATCACAGCTTTGAATGAACAGTGAATGAATTCAGTGAAACTTCTGTTACATTGGGTTTGGTTCCTCACTGATTACTGAGAAATAATCCAAATTTCTCAATGCAGGAAGAAGTCGTGTAAAAATACAATTTTAATAACCAGTTTATCTTTTTCACTCAAACTGTAGATAACAGATTTAAGGGTTTCGTGTCATCTCTCTACGATGCTGTTTTTCTTGGCTGTGTATAGGCTGCAGATATGCCTCAATCCGGGCAAACGTCCTGGTGAAGCCCATGAGATGGTACGCTTGCCCAGTTTGACCAGTCAGGGATGA
Organism: Tetrax tetrax; assembly: GCA_009806455.1. NCBI lineage: Eukaryota > Metazoa > Chordata > Aves > Otidiformes > Otididae > Tetrax > Tetrax tetrax. The sequence goes on from WHYT01015668.1 coordinate 73,930, forward strand.
ATATTCCCGTTTTTATGAGCAGATGGTAGTTCCAAGTCCGTGCAGAAATATTGTCATAAGTATTTCTTTCAGTCCTTCCTATGTTCTAGTTCTTTTCACAGCTCTCCTTCCATTCGGGACATGTTTGTGGTAGGAAATAGGTCTTCTGACAAAATATTTAAAGGTGAACAAAGAGAGAGAGAGGGTGCTCGCAAAAAGGAACAGCTTTTTCTTCATACTGTGAAAATGCCTGGTCTGCTTGGTGTGCTCCCGTGTTTGAATGATACCTACATGCAGCGTAAATGGATGAAAGAAAGGTTGGATTTAGAGGAAATAAGTTCCCAGGTCTTTCCTGCACTCCTTCTTCTTACGATATTAGTATATTTGTTTCTTAATTTAAATGAAGATTTTAAAAAATGCCTGCTAGGTGTGGTTGTCGCCTGCAATAAAATTGGTTGCCCATAGTAAATTATATATTCTAATGATGTCTTCATGAATTGAAGGAAGACTTACCAGTGATTTTACAATGCCAGTCCTGTGAAGTTCTAAGTCAATGTTGTAATTCATGGTATTTATAGAATTTCATGAAACATCACACCTGTTAATTCCCAAATCACATTGAGGATAGCTAACCAAAGCAACTTAATTTGAAGAAAAAGTACTCTGCCATGAGATCTCAATGATTCTTTCCATGTCTTAAGTATACTCACTGGGATTATTCTGTTGTTTGTCTACCTCTAATTGTTTGTTAAATGAATTTATAAGGTTCTGTTGTAAATTAGACTGTAAATTGTTTAGTGCAGGAGTTGTGGTGTTGTGTGAATTTTGATAAACAAGATGTTATTGACAACACCATTTCTAGATTTTTGAGTAATTCTGCAATCCAGAATTTAACAGCTCTTTCTAATAGATCTTTAAAATGTCATTATTTGTTATTTTTGTCTTTTTCTAAAGTAGTCCTTTAACTCGTATTCAGAAATAAAAATAAATTCTCCTAGAAAAATTTCTTGCTTTATGCAAACTCTCTTACAGGGAGAACTCCTCTTGCAAAATGACCCGTATCTTTACTGCAACTGACTTGAAAGAGCAAAAGGTCAAAAATCTCCTAATGTTTTTTTTTAAATCTGTGTGTAAGCACAGCGCATTTCAGAAGGGCTGTTGGGACTCTGTGGAAATTGCATTTCTCTTTTGATTTTAATTTTATACCTGGAAAGGATTAGGGGATATTCCTTTCAGCTGATGGCCAAAGGGTGAAATAGGAAATATGTTTAGAATGGAAGATGCATATCAGAAAAGATGCACACTCAGAGAAATACGGTATGAGGAAGTATTTATATAGTTTCATTGTTTTATGTGATGTAGAAAAAAAATTTTGCAAATTTCTCTCTATACACTGTGCCAAATCACCATGTTTTATTTGCTATTAGTCGGTGAGTTCGATGTTATTCATGACCTTGTTCCCTACTGAAAATATATCTTATATAGCAGAGTATCATCTAACCAAAAATATAATTATATCATTTCCTAGAAAGCAGTATTTAGCCATTGATTTATTTACTCATTCTATCTTTCTATCACCTATTATTTTTCCAGAGCTGCTCGCTGATGATAGTAACCTCGCAAGATGACAGATTAATTTCAGTGCTTAGGAATTTTTGCAGGCTGCTGCTCAGCCTTGGATTTTGCAGTGTGTGTACACAACACGTATACTTTAATGCAATTTAAAGCAGTTTAACTTTGAAATACCCCAACTCAAGTGCAGAAGAAGCCTTAGAAGCTCGTCTGTCTTTTTCCTGCTCTCTGCTTAGCATAGTTCTTACGTTCCTCCTGTCATCTGAGAATACTTTGCCTCTCATCTTTTCAGTGGCAGCGCAAAGCAGAATTTGCGGAACGATTATGGTGCTTGGCTGCGGGATACATCCCAAATCTGTCCCAAATCTTAGTCCATCATAATACTAGACTGCCTCTTGCTTTAAACTGGCAGGAGGAGCTGCCCAATGCACAGAGCCGTGTTTCAGAAGGGCTGTTGGGACTCCAAAAAGAGAAATTGCATTTCTCTTTTGATTTTAGTTTTATACCTGGAAAGGATTAGGGGATATTCCTTTCATATTCAGGGGCAAGGAAACTGGGCTCCAGGGAGGCACCACTGTAACAGAAACTATCATTAGCAGTTGAGACATCATTAATTGTTGGGACTATTCCATTATATGTATTATTTGCTATTGTTGGAAAAATTAGTAAAAAGCTGTGAGCACTAACGACAAAAAGAGGCTACAACTTCTGGGAGATATGGAAAATTCACTTTATGGCACCTGTGCAAACCGTGTAGTTTCCTGTGCAAAAGTGATTGACATTTGATTTTTCGCAGCAAACATGTACCACATATAGGTGTTCTCCACTGGGACATTGCAGCTGAGTTCAGTAGCTTGAAATGAGGGAAACTCCGTGGTCAGTGAGGAATCGTTATCGATGGAATAATGAATTACCTGCGCCTTGAGCAATGTCACGTTTGTAAGGTTTGGTGGGGTTGAGACAGGCTGCTGTCCCGTCGCAGCTTCAGTTGGTGCCAAAACTGGATGTTGGCCTTTCTGGTGTCAGCTTCTCTTGCAGTCCTGGGCCCAGCCCTGCCCGGCTCTGGCTCTTGCGCTCATCTCTGAGCGGATCTGAGTCCAACCTGGGCTGCAGGGGAGCCACTGCTCCAGGGTGGCAGGAGCCCGTGAACCACACAAAGCTGACACTGATGTCAAGGGAAAAGCACTTAGATAACAGGGCGTGCTTGAAGCTTCCTTCCTCAATAGCTGCCTAGCCGAACTTCAAAAAATAGGATCTTTGTGACCTTAAATTTGCATTTCAGATACTACATCAGTTAGCTTCCATTCAAGATTTTCTTCTTTCCTGTAGCTGGTTGGCTGTCAGCAGGCTTTCAGTGGGGCAGTTGAAATTAAGATCCATGAAGGAATATGTGTTGACAAAAGTAGAAAAAGAATCCCATTTCCTTCTCCCTGACTATCACTTCTTCCTTGCGTTTAACCCTGCAGCGGGCTGGCTAAGGAAGGAAAAAGAAGAGCAGAACCATTTTTTGAATGGAGCTTAGGGAAGACTGAAATAACTTTCCATAGACACTGCTCTCTGAATTGTCTCTTCCTGAGGCCAACAAGCTCCCGTGGTCTCACGTGGGAAGCAGGGAGAGCCTGTGTCTGAGGAGGCTGTGCTCCTTCCTCTCGTACATCGGCCGGGTACAAGAGCTCCTTCGCTTCAAAACTGAAATACTTGATGGTGTGCATTGTAAAGGATGTATGCAAGTAGAAAAATGAAATGAAACAAAAATTCGCACCTGTTTTCTGTCATGGGATTGTTCTCCGATGGCGGAGCAGCGTGACTCTCACAAAGACATTCATGTGGATGATGAGGTGTGTTTGTCACCGAGGAATGAGAAGTCTGAGCGCATGGAAACTTGACGAGCACAAGCAAATCCAGAGCTCTACATGCCATAGTTGTGCAGAGGTTAACCTCGTGATTCTTACCATGCCTCATCTAATAGGATAATTACTTTTGGCACCTTTGTGCCTAGGCCTAGTTCATCTCGCAAAGACAAGGTAATAATTTACCACTTAACCTCATTTTTTCATGTGCCAAGTAACACAACAGTGCAATAAAAACTTAGACAAGTTGGGAGTCAAGAATGGAGGCCAGTATCTTGGGCAACAGCAGTATCTGAACAGAAAAACAGGCAGGATGAGAGGGAGATTGTACTCAAAACAAGTCACGCTTTAGCAAAGTCTTGCACTGGTATTCTTATTTGGCAAACTGAGGTGTGCTGTGGTGATAGCTGGACAATTCTCCAGCAAACATTTGGAGATTTCAAAACAGGACATGGTTCAGGCGCTATTGCTGTGCCGTGAGTGGTGTTTTATGGTAGGCTGTATAAAGCTGCATGCTCCTAGTTAATTTTTAGTTTTGTGCTGTTGCTCAGACACACTTTGTGTGTCCAGGCTGAAAAAACACCAAACCCAAACCCAAACCCTGAGATGGCTTTTAGTGTATTTGAAGTAGGAGTGGCACAAGATGGTCCAGATAAAGAGGGGAATACTGAAGAATTCCCAAGGTGGAAGAGGCCCTAATTGCTACTTGGCATCTGAAGAGCAGAGCTAAAGTGTTGATGCTTCTCCATTAACTCCGATGTGTGTGTTATGTTTACAGCTGAATAATTGTTTATATTTAAATAAAGCCATCGGCAGCGTTCTTTCCCTGTAAGGACAGTTTTAGCTTAATTACCTAGGAGAGATGTGTGTGGGGAGCTGGGCAATGTTCCTCTTGTGATTCCTGTGAAATTTGCTTCCTGGGAGTTTGCTTTTTGCCACACTTAATGGAGGTGGTGGGTTTGGTTTTTATTTTTTTTCACTTACATGGAAGAATGTGCATTCTTTCTTTCTGTTTTTAGTTTAATAGCTGACATTTTCAGTCTCTCTGGAGAATTGCGGAAGGGTGAACTGCACCTTCATTTCTGCTCTCTGGTCACCAAAGGGGATGACATACTACTGTCATTTCTCGCCCTGCTGTCTGAACAACTGTAGGGTCACTTTAGAGTTAATCGTATTGTATCTTTCTTACAATGTGATAGACTGAAACTCATGAATTAACCGCTTCAGTGGGCCCTCGCTCCTCTTACAGCGGAGTTTCACCCTGTTGTGAAGGCCTGGCATTCTGGCAGGTCCCCCGAAGCAGCATTATCACCTACACACTTGGTGTCAAGTGCTGCTTTCTGCAGAGATCGGTACCTCCTCCTCCTCCTCCTCCTCCTCCTCTTCCTCCACCTTCTCAGCTAAGCAGAAGAAAATCCAAATTACCGCAAGCCTACAGGATGGAAGATGGCAAATAATGCCCCTGGCTCAGTTGCTGTCTCAAGGAGAGATGTGAGCTACGGGGTTTTCTTCCCCGACGGTTACGCTGTCCTGGTCTTAGGCAGCAGCAGGAGTCATGGCGTGGCGGGTACGAGCGGCGCGGGGCCTGCGGGCTTTGCGGGCCTCTCTGCGCGCGGGAGCGGGCAACGGGGCAGCGGGTGGGTGCTGCTAGCGAGGCACCCTGCCAGGAGAGCCAGGTGTTCGCTTCCTCTGGGAAGGGAAGCAAAACTGCAATCAGAGTAACAACAAAACCGAATCTAAGTCAAAGGAGACCTCGAAACAAAAAAACCCAATTATTTTCTTTATTTTTCTTTGTTGCTTCCATAATAGATTATGCCTGTGAGAAGATTTGGCCAATTGGACTCTTAGCAGTTATTTGCCTGTCAGTTGGCAGCAACTGACTCTTTTATAAGAGCATGAATTTGGTGTCTCTACCAGGAATGACTGACAAAAAAAACCCAAAAAACAGTGCAGGGAGTAACTGGGGGCAGGGGGGAAGGGGGGGTGTGTGTGCAAAGGGGAGAGGAACAAAAGTGCTGTTTCATAGACTCATAGAAGGGTTTGGGTTGGAAGGGACCGTTAAAGCCCACCCAGTCCAACCCTCGTGCCAGGAGCAGGGACATCTCCAACCACATCAGGTTGCTCAGAGCCCCGGCCAACCTGGCCTGGAATGTTTCCAGGGATGGGGCATCCACCACCTCCCTGGGCAACCTGGGCCAGTGTCCCACCACCCTCAGTGGAAAAAATTTTTCCTTATGTCTCATCTAAACCTACGCTCTTCCACTTTAAAGCCATTACCCCAACGGGTCCTTGTCCATTTACTTTTTTCCAAGGTTGATATCCCATTCGCTTGGTCACTACGAGGAAACCCGGAACAAGAAAGAAGAACAAGAAACAAGAATCGCAAAGGAAAAGTTAAAAAAAAATGTCGCAAGAAACACACACTTGTATCACTAATCCTGCCTTTGTAGAACAGACAGAATAGCAGCATTCTGATTTAAAGTGTCTTGAGGAAGGTGAAAGAGACAATAGAACAGGCTATTAGGGGATAAGAAATGCTGCCACCTTGAAAGGATGGAGGGACAGAGGGGCATTTTCTTCCTCATCTCTTGATTTTTTTTAGATTTCCAGTCATGCTAGCTAAGCACTCGGTCTGGATGTTTGTGCTGAAATCTGCACTGAAACAACTCTAAATGATTTTACGTTTTCTTTTGCTTCCTGTTTAGCATTCCTTGGAAACAAATTACTGAGATTAAAATTCCTTGCTTCTATCTTTTTCTGCCTTTAAGCAGACTCCTGCAGCCAGAAGCATAAGATTTTGTGTTTGGTTAGTTGTCTTAATAAATAAAAGGCTATGTACCTTAAACTGCAGGATTTGAGTTCTGTAGAGAAATGCAATGACACCAGCTGTCTGGGCGCTGGTATTTCAGTGTATTCTGTAGCATTTGCATTTCAGAATGTTTAATACGTCTATTCTGCTCACCTTTTCTGGAAGAGTCTTATGTTTTTGGAGGAGAGGTTTCTAAAGCATGGCACTAACATCGCTAGTGATACACTTGAAAGCGGCGTGCGGAGATGGCAGCTCCCGGTTCCGTCTGCACACGTGAAATGCCTTTCTGCAACCTGCTTCTCTGCCTGTTCCTCGGGACTGGCCTGGTTTGCTGCCGTTACGTGGGAGCTGCCTTCTGTGCCGCGTGATCGCTCTGTCCGCGCTCTCGTCCTGTGCAGGACCTGGTCGGTGAGAAGGCTGAGGGTTGGTGGTGGTGGTGGGCAGCTGGTGGGCTTTGGTGAGTGAGCCCGCGCAGTGAGAGAGCGGGCGTTGCTCTGGGGTTGGGGTTGTGTGGGCAACAATTCTGGAGGTGCAGAGGACGAGATGCTACTGCCAGTGTTCGTGTGAGAGTGACGTTTGGAACCCCTTCCCAACAGAAAGCAGGGCTGTTAGTGTCACTCATGCTTAACTAGTAGGCACATCCATAAACCAGACAGTTCAGATCCGTGCTTGTCACCAGGAGCTCATAGAAGACAGAAACAGAATTATAAAAACGTGGCTGTAGGAAAAATCCTCTAATACTGGAGGGGTTTATGGCGTGCTGGAAGCACTGTTCTTAAAAGTCTTTTCCAACGTAAATGGTTCTGTCATTCTATGTGTAGGGCTTTGAGGAGATGCTCTGGGTGTTGTGTGAGACGTACAGAAACTTTACATTGCCTTCACACAAAAATTTTGTGCGTTCTGAAGAGGTTGGTTGTTGGTTTTTTTAAGAGATCCTAGCTGAAATCTGAATAAGCAGTTACAGTTAAGTTTCATATCTGAAGAGTTTTGGAAGTAGAATTAAATTGATAGGGGCAATTTTGACACAAGGAGCAGAGAATACAGGCTGTGGAAGGCAAGCAAGAAAAGTAGGAGTTGTTTCCCAGGGTCAGACAGAAGAGCTGGGCTGTCTGGGTCTGGAGTTCCTTCAGACCTCAGCCTCATAGTGACCTTCATGCTTGGTAAGTATATCTTCTGAGAATTGACCAGAATGTACAATTAAAAATTGAGGTAAAGGCCCCTTGAGCAGTTTGAGATTTTTCTCATCCATGAAAATAAGAGAAAGTGTTCAATGTTCTTAAGAAATGACTGAAAAAAGTCTGTAGTCCCCCTCAGCTCTACGTGGTTATGTTCGGTAAAGCATGAAAGATGAGTTCAGATCTCTGAATTTTTGCTGCAATGCAATAGAATGCAATAAAATTCCTCAGTGGTTTGGCTACTTAATATTTGTTTTATATTTATGCTATAGCTTGTTTCTGTCTATGAAAGACCTTCAGTTCTGAAAGATTATCTGAGTACTTAGCAGTCTTCTGTTTGTCCTCACTGTACATCTCGGAGGTGATCTGTCGTGTGTATATATATAGGTAACGGACACGGTGAAACTAAATCACTTGGTCAAGGTTACAGGGAGTATTTGTGATGGATGTTGAAATTACATCTCCATCTTCCTAGCCTTGAGCTAATACTGTTGCAGCAGGGTCATCCTCCTATCTGGAAATCTCTTCTTTCATCATAGGCTTGTCTGTGGCTTTGGCTAAGCTTACTGCAGACACAAACTGTCTGTGATACCCAGCTTGGGAAACTTCCACTGAAAAGCTGTCAAACAAGCAGCCCCTCCCGCCCCGAACTGCTGAGCAGTGTGAACCTCTACTTTTTTCAGTGCTGTGAAGAATTTAGAGTTGTTATGCAAGTGTGAGTTTGGAGCTCAACGGAGCCTAAATTAATGTTTTAATTGGATGGAGAGGAAGCCCCTTATCTGAGGTTGTATTTCGAAAAAGCATCTTGGTAGTTTCAGCATGAGGAGTAGAACTGCGCTCAGAATTGAACGCGTTGTCCTGGCCGTAGACCTCAGTTGCAGGCAGTTGCTACTGAAGGTGCCAACACAGGGGCCATGGGATGGGTGAGGACATGCCTGCATTGCGTTTGGGTAGAACTGTCAAACCTAGTTTTAAGTATCCGGCTTGAATACTGATAATATAATTGGGACAGCGTGGACAAACTAATTGCTCAGTACTCCCCTCCAGTATTTTTTCAGGATGATATAACTGAACATAAGCTGTGCTAACGTTCATTCTTTACAGCTAAATATACATCTCTGTAGTCTTGTTGAGCTTGAGCTGATTGTCTGGTGATGAAGAGAGAGGCAACATTTTATGTAAGGTATGTGTAGGAGATCTGAGAGAGATCTCCACAGGGATCACGTTGGAGCTTATAAATACGGAAACGGTTATTTACAGATGAAGTGCGGAGTGAGAGAGGAAGGGAGTAAAGGACCTGGTTCTCACTGTTCTCTCCAGAGAAGTGCTGAATATCACGCTGTTCGCTCGGTATAAACCAGAACTGATGCCTGATTTCATTAGGTGCCCAATTTATAAAAGATTGGGTATTGGTTTGAAAATCAAGAGTGAGATTAGTCAGAAGTCTTGATGTTTATCTTCGTAACAACCTGAGCTCTCAAGCCCTTTGTAAAAAAAAAAAAAATCCAATCAACTCATTAAGTTATCACTAAATCTTTGTAACACTGTATTACTTAAATTTGAGTCGATGCTGGTTTTTGAGTGTCCACTGGTAAATTTTTTAGTTCCTTGTGTTGAATGCTGAGTGGACAAGTACTGTGCACTGGTTGTGTTTTAATGCGATTAACTTGGATTGGTTCTGCGAGGGGTAGGAAAACTGGAGTGCCAGGCCTCCGTTTCCTTGCCTTTCTTTCATTAAGATTGAAATCACTAACTTACTCTCCTCATGCTGATTCTGCAAACGCACATAGCCTATTTTACTGATGAAACTCCACCGCAATCACTTTCTCTATCCATATTGCCCAAATCAATAATGTGTTTAAGTTTTCTCATGGAACAGGAGAAAAGAAACCAGATTTTCTTACTTGTGCTTACAGACTCTGCTTTCAGGATGGCTGTCCCTTGTTTGTGGTGATCATTATTTTTACCTTTGAGAAGGGTCCCAAACTGGCGTAAATGAAATATCCTGCTGTAGACTCTTATTGTATTGCTCTGATTTGTACGATTCACGGTTCTCCACTGCATCCCTTAGGTATCATAGTGAAGGATTTCAGATAGTTTCCAGCCATAAACTGTGGTTTTCTTTTTACGGTTCTTTTTCTGTAAGAGGTGGGTAGATACACAGTGCCAGCTTGGACAGGGGCAGGGCAGAATTGTCAGTACTTTGTGTGTAAACACTGGCAAAAGATGGTATCCATTTCTGCGCCTCAGTATCTGGCTATTTGGGGATGAAAGAGAAATTTTGATATTATTGATAGAACGGAGGTGGTTGTGTACAGTAGCACTGTGGGTTTGTGTGTTTGGAGTGGTTTTTGTTGTTGTGATGGGTTTGATGTTTTGGTTTTTTTTTTTTAAGCAATGTAGTTTATTTTAAACTGTTAGAATGTATTGTTATAAAATGTGGACAATTTCCTTATCCACACAATTTAAGACTGGGCTCTAGTTTTGTTAGTCAGTTCTGTAATACTAACTAGAAATTATATTGGATTAAAGGATTCCACAAGCGTTAAACTTAAATGCAAGTAGGTTCTCTTCCTTCCAGTGCATTGAGTTTCTCTCCTCAGTTGGTTTACAAATACCTCCTTTCACACCATTGAAATCGCATACTCTAAAGGAAGTTAATTCTTAATAGCGTGACAGACTTTGAGCTTATTTCTATGTAATTATATTTAATTTCTTTTCCATTTGGACTGTGAGAATGTATTTACTTTAAATGATGGAAAATGAAGTTCTGTTTTCAGAAGTGTTAGAATTTTTTGTAACCTTGTAGGGAGGAAGAAGAGGCATCACAAAGATGCTTTCCCAACTATTTTAGAGGACAGACACAGGAAACAGTTCTTTTAAATTTCCTTAATAACAAATGATCGTTCTGCTATCCGTACATTTTCTCTGAAAAGTATCCTGGACCATATGGAGTGCTTTGCTTTCTGCTAGCATCAGCGGCAGGAGTTCAGATGATGTTATGGAGAGTACAGCTACGAATCCAGTGTGGGCTAGATGTTTCAGCCTTTCACATATGAAAATTAATTTTCTTCCTAGCAAATTAAACTACTTTTGGGAATGGAAGGTCTTGCTACTTGCTTCGCCGAGCACATGGCATGGAAAAGGGATCGCGTTCCTGGAGAGTGACCTCTTGGGTGGCTCCGAAGCGATTTGGAGCTCGTGAAGGCCGGTCGGTGGAGCGGCTAAAGCAGGACAACCAGGCACCTTAGCAGAGGAATGCAGCCGCTTCAGCCGGCGCCGCGGGCTGCTGCCAGGCGTGAGCACGCAAAGCGGGGTGTGTGGTCATTAATTAAGGGGGAGCCCGGGATTTTCCTAAAACAGGAAAAATCAAGGGGTAACAGCTAGTGTAGAATGTGTCTTTGGTAAATCGTTGCCTTTTTAAAAGGATATTTGAGCTTAGCATGTAAGTGATTCTTCAGAGAATGAATTATTTGAAAGTCAGTGCTGGTATATGTCATCTCAGTGTTTTGGGAAGCCTGTATTTGAGTCTCCTCTCCTCATTCGTGGCAGTTACGGTTACAAAAATTCCATTATTTTAAAAGCAGAAAACAGAATTCTGAATTACGTTTCAGTTTATATTTTATTATTTTATCCTTCGTACTTATTATGAACTTCTGTTGTTCTTCCTGAGATAGAATTAATGAAATGGCAAGAGGAAAAAAACCTGAGTGGGATTTAGTATTACAGACCGTACGCTGAGGGCTCTCATCGCTGTGTTAAATGTACAGCTGTAAGCATCTCTGTGGCTTGTGGGGAGGATGATGTTGGGAAGCTACAGCGGCTCTCAGGAAACCTAATTTTCCTCTCCACAAATCAAAGTTAGGAGTGTTAAATATAATTCATGTGGAGTATCTTTGTTTAACTGTTTTATGGTATGTAAGCAGAGAACATTTTGATGTCTTTAGTGAACTAAGTTTGAGGACACAATGCAGGACTGCAGAATTTATTTTTATCCTCAAGGTCAACTAAGATCTTTGAAGACTGACATCAGTGTTCAAGAAATATAGGTCTTAATCCTAACCTTGAATCTAATTGTGTAGTTTTACTGCATGCAATTTTATACACATATAACTATGTGCATTACTTATTATCTTCTTTTCCTTGAGCTTTCGAAAGTAACTGTATAAGCTGTGTATTTTTAGAGACTGGAATGTCTGACTTAAACAACAAGACAACAGATGTGTAACAAAGGTATGCAGTTCATCTTTGTATGCCAGTGCTGTGTGGAAAAAAAAAAGGAAAAAGACTATTTATATACAGAAATTATTAAGGAATCCTTCCAAATATTTGAATTTCTAAGAAGTAATGCTATTTCAAGTAGAATTTGAGTAGCAGCTGCTTATCTGATGGTGCTGGACACTTCCAAATTAGGAAGCTGAAATGACAGATAAATGCTTATTGGTCTTAAATTATCAGACCCTTAACAGCCTGTGCATAAACCACCTTGTAACAGTTTAAGGAGGAGAAAAGAACGATGCTTTTCTGGCTTTCGCTGGTTTACAAGTGCTTCAGAATTTTCTCCCCTCTTGTCCCTGTTTTGGAGTGATTTAAATAAGCTTTGCCTATTTCTTTCCTTAACCTTCCAGTGAGGCTTTTGTATTGATTTACTAGTAATTTGCTATTTTTTAATTTTTTTTTTTTAATTTTCATCCATCCTTTATATGTTTCTGGAGATTCGGATGTTATCATGATCTTCACGTATCCATCAAGTAAGGGCGTACGCCAGAGAACAAGCGGAACGGAAGTTTATGCCAGCCTGAGGTAGGCAGAGGCTGTTGGGTTTTATCACTGTGATCTGCAGTTTTATTACTGGACATTAAGACGTCCAACAGATTTATTTGGAGCAAAAACCTTGCTAAGAGATCGCATCTGTGAATTAGAAAAAGATGATGGTGATGTTCGTCATCCAGATGGGCAAGTTCTGGATGAGGCCTTGGGTTCTGGGCTCCTGGATTCATTTTGGTGACCGTTCTGGAACACGGTGCTGTCGTCTCTGCAGCCCTGGGAAGGGGGATTTGCCTGAGTTTGTGATGTACCCCACGGTGAAATACATCATTACCATTTTTTCCCCCCTGCAAAATAATGTGTCCTGTTCTTTGTGCAGGACTAGTTGTCAACTAGTTGTCATAGAATCATAGAATCATTGTCACTTTCTTTCTCCATTGATAACATATTCCTGGTTTGTGAGCATTGTCAGGTTTTTTGAGTGAAGAAAAGAGCGACAGTTCCTCGCGTGAGAAAAGGTAGTTAAAAATCTAGTCAACAAGTCATCCAAACTGCATAGTCTGGGCTCACAGGTAGGCTAAACCTGGGTGTGATCCACCGTGACGTACCACGAGTAACACCAGTGGTTTAGATTCTTTCTTCGTGATCTTTTGGTTCTTGTGTTGTCTGGCTACTTCACAGTGTCCTTGGGGCACAGAGGAGACACTACCATGCATTGTTTACCTGTAAACCCTTTCTTGACCCATTTCTGACCAAACACAAGGATATTTTTTTTTTAACTCTTTTTGAAGGAATAAAACTTTCCGGTGAGTGAGGAATGTAGTTATCTGCAACACATGAGTGTTTCTGGTGAAAGATTATTATAATAATGCATAGTTTGAAGGATTATTTCACTTAGGGAAATACTAGAAAATATTTCCACTTAGTCACATTGCTGGTTTGACAGACACCAGTTAAAGCCTCACGCAAATCCCTTTCGGTTCCCTTTCAGCAGCTCCCTGTTGCTGCCTTGCGAATAACATCTTTCCGGAGATGCTGATGATGACAACATTTATCCAGTGCGGTGTAGGTATTTGTCACGTCAGCAAGATCAGAAAGCGATGAGTCTAGGCCTTGACCCTATGTGCAGATATTCTGGAGTAAACTAATGTGAGGATGTGCTTATTCTGGAATGCTCTGTGTCTTTGAAACTTAATTAAAGAAAAACAAGAAGAGGCACACACAAAATAATTCTATTTGGATGTTTGGTTATTCCTGACTAGATATTGTGGGGGTTTTCTCCAATAACATTTTTGTTCACTGTAGAATTCTTCTGCACTAGATAATCTCCTTTATTCTGGACTAACAATTCTATTTTTGCAAGCCCCCAAGCCCAGTTGCTTTGAAAAGTTCTGAAATTTTGGCAAAATTTTCTTGAATCTGGGATTAAGAAACAGGTAGTGGATCTTCATGAGACATGGTTCGGTCTGGAAGCAAAGCGTGATGCCCAACTGATCTTGCTTCGCAGTGTATTTTTATTTCATATACTGTGTATATTTGTTACAACAAGATTTGGGTCTGATACTTAGTTTAATATTTAATAATGTGGATAAATATTTTTGTATAAATTGCTATATTTATAAGTAAATATTAATGATTACAGAGTCTATACTGAGAACTCTTTAAGTTTTCATATTGTACAGCTCAGAAAAGAAATCCCTTTGCTGAAGAATCTGAACACTTATTTCAGATCTGTACATAGTAACTGCCAGCACAAATTCTGAGCCCTCGGAGTACTGTATGTAGATATAAAAGCCATGAACAGCCATCAGGATAATTTCAGCTCAGGTTTGACCCTACAGTTCTTAGAACTCCTGGGATGGCTTTTGTGAGAGGTATTCCCAGGTGTTCCAGTGGACGTGAAAGGACCCACTTTTTACGTTAACATCTTTTTTTGTTGTTTTGGTTTGTTTTGTTTTGGCTGAAGTGCAGCCATTCTGTCAAGCCCTGTCATGAAAGGGAAGGATACAACTGGTACAAAACATTTTGGAGTGTACCGGTGTGTTCCGGCCAATACCAGGGAAGCCCTTCAGAGCACAGGAGCCGGTCTGTGAGTTACTGTAGGAAGTGAGGTGGTGGCTGTCAGCTGGTCAGGAAGCCTTGGTGATGCCAGCCAACTCAAGCTGCGTAGTTTTCCCAAGGTAGGAGGTTGTGGTATGCGGAAGGACCTCTGAGGTCAACAGTGATTTATGTGACAGGCAGGCTCCAGTTTCTTCTTTCCACACAGAGGAACCTCAAGAGCTGCACATCTCTTAACTGGGCTCGGTGGTCCTGCAGCACCTGGTGGTGCTGGCGGCACGGGGACAGCCACCGAGGAGGCCAGGGGTTGGCGTGCGGTGCCCCGCGAGGAGGTGCCCGGATGCTCTGGGGGCTGCCCGGGTGCACGCCTCACCCCGCGAGATGATTACTGGCACTCACCGACCGGGTCACAGACACCCGCAGCTTAACGGAGCTTAACGGGTCAGATCGCTTCACCCAGTAAGCTATACATAGACTTTTATCTTATTATATTGGGAAAAAACCCTCAACACAAGAGAAGTAATTCCCTCAAGGTGATTAATTTCTAGGAAATGTGTATCCCAGTTGTGTTATTTGCTGAGCTACCAAAAGTCCTTATTTAATAGTTTGTTAAAAATTTGTTATTCCTTTTTAGTTGTGGAGAATGATTGAACCCCGTCCCGCTGTTATTTCCATCTATGTTAATTATTTGCTTTTACTAGAGTAAGATATTAAGTAAAGCTGATGAAGACTGCAGTTCTTAGCCATTTGGTACAGTCTTAAAAAGGACTGCAATGGTAGCTACTGTGTCAGTCTGATGGGATTTACGGTGAGGATACCAAGGTATGTAGGAAAAATTCATCTATTGAAGAATGAAAGCTTAAAGAATATCTGAAAATGAGGATTCATTTCCTTATTAATATTATTAAGAGGCCATATTTGTACTTTAATTCTCTGCTATTATTTACTAGTGTCTAATCTATCTGAAATGTGACTGTGACAGTTGAGCAATTTAAAGAGGATAATGTTGGATTTCTCATTGTAAGGTGCAATCTAAGGTCGTAGCGGGACCTAGCTACATAAGGGTGATGCGTACCTTGAGATTCAGATTATTGTCATAGTCATATGCAGTTTCACAGTAAAGGATGCTCCTTCAAATGCATCCTGGCTTTGAATATGCTCTTCAAATTGAAGATAAGTGGTTTCCTGGACAGAGCGTTAGCCGATAAGAAGGAAAAACAACCTCTACAAGACTGTGGTAGTATTTTGCATCAATGATTTCAGGAGAAGGTACCAAACTGAAATTCTTACTCTGAACTTCTCTTTTTTTTTTCTGGGAGAACAGTTTTGGTGATGTAGAGAGATGGGTCCATGTAGCCCATCTCTATGACAAAGATTCCACCCTATGTCCAAACATCCCTGTTAGGTTGTTTGGAATCTGTAGTCTGATGCGAACTAACGTGATCCTTTTTAGTTGTAGAATCCTGTCATTTCAACTGAAATCCTACAAGGGCCCCGTTAAGACCCAAAAAGCAGTGATATGATACCAAAGAGGAAGTGTAGCAGTCCCTTCCAGAACTCAGATAAGGGAACTCGTGTGGTGGAAATCCACAGGTAACTTCTGAGTCCCCTTCCTTGTACCAATATTTTATGTTAAGTAAACAGATTGATACTGGAAGACAGTTGGTACGAGTCCTGTTTCAAAGACATTTATGGGGTTTAAATGGGCACTAAATGAAAGGGTCGTTCCTAAGCATACTGACTGTCTCATTATTCAGTTCCTAAAAATCGTGACACTCTCAGAAGATTCTTCTTTAAAGCTCTTACTAGGCCAGTTTAATTGTGAAGGTTTGTTCTGAGTGTCAATAAATAGGGTTGTTTTTTCTCATCTGCATGGGATACGGCAGATTCTGTCTTTAAACGAAAAAGAAGGTGGAATGCTTGTGCAATACGGGTTTCGCATTCTCAGGAACATCTTAGGCTGAGGTCACAAAGAAGCTGATTTCAGCTGTGGGTATCAGATGTTGCAGATACTCACTCTGGCAGATACAGCCTGCTGCTTCGGAGGAGACCAGTAAGATGATTCTCTGTCATTGCTGTGGTTAGGCAGTGGCACTGAGCCAGGTTTACTTACATTTTATTGGGAAGCTCAGGCTTATTAATGCTCCTTCCTCTGTTTTCCTTAGGTTTTGTTCTTCTTGAAAGGGCCTAATGACCTTTCTTCCTGCTTGGGTGATCTGGTTTGGTTTTCTGAGCGCTAACGCCATGGCAGCGAGGGAAACAGCAATGCCAGCCCAACCTTGTAAACATCTGCTCTTTTTGGGCATGGCTGCTAGGGAATGGAAGAGGAGAAAAAATTGTGTGTTTATAGATGTCAGATGGTAGAGATTGAAGGACAGGAGGTAACTGCAGCGTCTGGCTGTCTGGTGGGTTTCCTTTCGGCTGGGATTCTGATCTGGGAGGTGAGCCGGTCGGGACCGCAATGATTTATCGGTCAGAACAAGCAGTAATTTGTGTAGTAAAGTAAATGTGCTGGGTACAGGAGAACTGGTTGAGGCAACCGTGAGCTTACGTAGTACAAACGCGAGCTGCTTCTCTCCTAGCCTCACGGAGCAGACTCGGGTGTGTCAGATACCCTTCCTCGAAGGCAGGGAAGAGTTAACCAGTCAAGCTGTCATTTACACGAGCGAATATACTTATTTTATAGTTAGGGAAACTGAAGCACAGTGGGATCAAGTGACCTACTAACATCTCAAAGTCAAGAAACAGCAGCGCGAGTCCTTGAGTTGGAGTGTTCGGAGGTCCCTCTCCTCTACTTCTTTTATTAGGTCGTGTTGCTTCCGAGGATAACAACATGGGGAGAGGCTGTTCAGTAGGGCCTGTTGTGATAGGACAAGGGGTAATGGGTTTAAATTAGAAGGAGGGAGGTTTAGATTAGATATTAGAAAAAAAAACTTTACAATGAGAGTTGTAGAGCACTGGCTCAGGTTGCCCAGAGAGGCGGTGGATGCCCCATCCCTGGAAACGTTCAAGGCCAGGTTGGATGAGGGTCTGAGCAACCTGATCTAGTCAGGGAGGTCCCTGCTTCTTGCAGGGGGGTTGGACTAGATGACCTTTGAAGGTCCCTTCCAACTCTAACCATTCTATGATTCTATGATTCTATGTTTGTGCAGTTTGGAAATGCAAGCTGCTTCTTTGCAGAAATATTACTGCAGAATGTTAGAAAACTGGAGAAACACTGAGCCTGAAAACAGATTTAATTCTTGTTTTCAAAATGTAGCAAATGAGGTTTAAAAATATGAAAGGCTGCCAGTCTGCTGTTCTAGTTTAAGTATCTGGGTTGTGATTAGAAAAATATTAGAAATCTGCTGCAGATTTCCAGTGCCATTCCTCTGATTGGACAGCCTCACTGAAAAGGAGGTCTTGGCCCCCAAGATCCTGAAAGAGGAATTAAAATTATGTTCCTGCGTTTCCTGTCACTAATTATCTCATGAAGACCTTGAAATGTGCTTATGATGTCTGTCACCAGCACATATGGAATTACGTTGTTCCCCAAAGGAACTAGGTAGACTCTTTCTTTTGCCTCTGAATATTTTCTGAGTTATCAGTTGAAGTTTTACTGGAGAAGCAATTTTTCAAGTTGCGTTTCAAGCTCAACAGCTTTCACATCCCATAAGCATTGTTGTGTTTTTTTTAAACTTAGTCTCAAGAAGCATCTTTTTGATTTTTCCTTCTTATTTTTCTGCTCCATTTCCACTCCTTGCCCCCAAGTTAAGGTGTTAAATTGTTTCTCTGTCAGAGCTAAATCATCTACCGCTGGACGCTTTAATAGGCATGAAGGTGCACTGACAAATCTTCTTTTCGGGAGCGGCGCTGCTCAGCTATGATGTTGGTTTGCGATGCTTTGCTGTTAAATTTTGTGATGAAATGTCTAGAAGAAGCGCCTGCCAACGTTGTTGCCGTTTTGAGTTGCACATGCTGAAAGCCAAGCTAATTGGAAAATCTTACTTTTTTCACAGTTGTGTTTAAAAAAGTAAAAAAAAAAATAAAAAAAAAATCCATACCTTTCAATCCTGAGGTCAGAATATTGCTATTGGTACTGTTGACCCATTTCTGGGTGTGCAATTGCTATTTTTAGCTTCGGTCATCACGTACCAGCGCACCTCTGTATGGCAGGTATTCCCCCAGTTCAGTGGTTTTGGAACTTTGAGGATCGCGAGCGCGTGCTGAGCCCTGCAGCTGGAACCTCCCCCTTGTTGCAGGACCCGGACGATTTCCTGGCATGACTTGCAGTCGTGCTGGAGTTTGGCAGCAGGAGAGAGGATTTGTAGCATTTCCAAAGAGTTTGCACTCAGGAGCTCTAAGTAAGGAGAACCATAACAGGACGCTTCGTTCATAGCTTCTTGATGCAAAAGCGGGGCGAGCCCCGGGTGTTGTGCGTGGTGCCATGACGTAGCACTTGGGTTCGTACTCCAGAAAGCACATCCTCTGGGACGGAGCTCGGCGCTGGCGGTTGGCCTCCCGTTGCCAGTTGGGTTGGGTCTATAATAACAGTTCAAACTAGGATTTTTTTTTTTCCCTTTGTAACACTTTTTTTGGGGGGTGTTTTCCTCCTCTTCTTCTTCCCTGGCCTAGTCTGTTAATAAAAAATAAGAATTACAGTATGTCCCGATTAAGTCTAATGCAGCCATTGTCGTTCTCTGCCTGGGCTGAAGCTTCTGTAATGCCACACACAATCTTTGAGAGCGGCAGTCTTCCAACTGTAATAGCCAAATGGATGGAATAACTTCTGATGCTGTGTTTAATTTCTCTAAACTATTCCTCTCTTCATCCAGGAAAGACAGTTTTAAGAAAATCTTCTTTAATGTATTTTGGTACTGTGTCAATCAACCTTTTATTGCTTTCCAAATTACCTCTAAAATTTGTATCCAAAAAAGAATTTGAATAGCTCAATAAGTGCAGATTATCTTGGTATCTTCCTGCTTTTCTGACAGAGCAGCAGAGGTCACCAGCATTTATGGGTCTTAGACCTCAGCACAACACATCTTAAATGTAGCACTTTTAAAATTCTGCTGTTGTTTTGTTCGCTGCTGGGATTCGGTTTTGAGCCTGCACTCCAGACTCCTTAAAGCTGCAGTTTGTACCAAAGTCTTGCTGAGGAAAAGGGGACACATCTCTCTGCTGAATAGAACACAAAGTCACCGCAACGAGTGCGTGCGATTGCCTGTAGCTTCCTAATGATCAAGTCGGTTTCACATGAGAAAAATCAGCATTGATCCTGATGTACGTTTTACTTCATTAAAAGAAAAAAAATTATCAGCATAGATAAAACTCTGATCAATGATCCTAGCTCTTTTTTTTTTTTTTTTTTTTTTTTTTTTTT
>WHYT01015668.1:93521-146725 GCA_009806455.1 Tetrax tetrax
TTAAAAAAAAAAAAAAACAGGTAGTTTTTTTTTAAAGAAAAAACACAGAATAGATGGTAGGGAGCTCTAAATAAAATGCATCGATTCCTCGAAGCGGAAAGCTGTCATTATCATGAGGCAGAGTGCTTGATTTTATATGGCTTTAAAAAAAAAAGGAAAGGAAAAAAAAAAGAGCGCAGAGCTACTCTGGCATGCCTGTGTGGTTTTACAGTGTATTCTTATGTCACTGGCTCAGATTAAACAGGAGGGTGTTTTCTGCGCTTCTCCTCTGTGGGTTTTAGGTTTCAGGAAGAAACACAAATACAAGAGGAGCATCGCAGCCCTGCGCTCATTTTTAAATCTTTTCCGTGTAGCCTTAGAGAAGCAGAGAGAGAGCAAGCCGTCTCTTTGGGGAAGGGGGTTATGGAGTGATTTGTGAGAGGCGTGTTGGTGGCGTTTGCTCTCAACGTGTCTTTAGTCGCAAAGCCAGAGAAGCCCCTGGCCCCGGCGCGTTCCGGCCCCGGCGACGCAGCCTGCGCTCTGCCGTAGGCGTGCGGGGATGTGCTGCCTCCGCGGGCCCCTCGCCCCTGCCCTTCCTCCCCTCTTCCTTCCCAAACGAGCGCGATGGGACTCCACAGTCCTTGTCCTTGACAGTTTCTCCCGTTTCTGAGCAAGTGGCGTATTCCTGGTAGCTTGCCATCTTCCGTTTCTGTCATTATCCCACGGGAAGTATTCAAATCACAGCCACCGCCGCGGTGGTTCAGTCCATTTTGTTTCTGGCGGAGAAACGTTTCCTTGCCCGGCGATGGCTGCCGTTCGCTGTCCGCCGTTGGCGACGGCGCGCGGCGGGCGCTGAACGTCCCCCTGCGCCCGGGCGGCGCGATGCTGGGGCAGAGGCCCGGCTGCCTCCCCGCCGCCTGCCGGGATGGTACGGTCTGCAGAGGGACCCCTGTAACGTCGCTCCGCTCAGCCATCCCTCGCAGATGCCGAACCGCGATTGCTCCGCGCTGTGAGCGAAATCCGCTGGGATTTGTGAGGATGTCTTAGCCAAGTAAGTAGCGACAGCCGACGCATGAGAATAAGAATAAGAATAAAAAAGACCAAAAAAAAAAAAGAAAAAAAAAATCTTTCCCCTTTCTGCTCTGAGCTTGTTTATTTGGCAATTTGCTTCTCGTGAAGGTGGGAGCTGATGAGAAAATGGTGTGGAGAGCGGGTCTGAGCGATGCTTTAGATTTTGGCTGGTGCCCTGTGCATCTCTGGAAAGGTAATGCTGCGACGTGTGTGGATTATTCCGTAAGGTCAGGCAGCGGCTGCCGGGCTGCAAGGCGCTCCTGCATCAGAAACCATGCCCTGGGATTTTGCAGGTTGAAAATGCAGTATGATCTTGCTGGTTTGTAAACAGATGGGCTTGATTTTGATTAAATCTGTTATTTAGAGCTGAGGAAAACACGTGGATGAGATTTAGCTTTTATCATTGCTGGTAAGAATCGGATGTGCCTTTTTTCTTTCAGAAGTGAAGTGCAGAAAAGACAGAAATGTGAGCAGTACAGTTTGACTTTTTTTTTTTTTCTAACTTTAACTAATATTCTCCTATGATAGGTGAAGACATTTCTTGTTAGGCAGATATGTAATGCTCAGCTGGGTTTATTTATAGAGCTGCTCGTAGTGTTTCAATGTGTATGTTTGACAGTAAAGGACACATAGGTTAAAACCCCCAAACATTGCCTTTCTATTGAAATGGGTTAGAAAATACTGCTAAGGAAAGAGGGAATTTTATGTAATGCCTTCTAAGCATGCATGATGTTTGCCAGGGTAAGGTGGGGAGAAGCTTTCTGTGGTATATGGTACAATAGCTAAAAATTCTCTCAGAGAGATTTTTTTTTTTTTTTTTTTTTAAGAAGAATCAACCCCAAATCCCTGAGTGCTGCATGGGAAAGCTTTTGCCTATTCGTGGAGCGTACCACGCTGTAACGGCACACATAAGATTACGGGAGTCCTTTCCTATTATGTAAAGGGAGATTCTCCGCGTTTGATCCCAGCCTGCGGCGCTGGCAGCGCATCTGCCCGGTGGTCCCGGGCAACCGACCAGCTGGTCCCCAGCCTCCCATTTCCTGACCGCCCGCTGTCCGCTACGCGCTGGGGCAGCTGCTCGAGCGTTGCACGTCTGCTTCCGAGGGCGAACGGGAGGATGGCCGTCGGCAGCCCCGCAGCGCCCGGGCGGCCGGGAGCTGATGCTTAGCCTGCTGCTCCCATCCCTCCTGGAAGGTGAGTGTTGAAGTCGCTC
This sequence comes from Tetrax tetrax, assembly GCA_009806455.1. NCBI lineage: Eukaryota > Metazoa > Chordata > Aves > Otidiformes > Otididae > Tetrax > Tetrax tetrax. The sequence continues at coordinate 95,785 of WHYT01015668.1, forward strand.
CGAGCGCAGGGGGATTCTTTCCTGGTTACATCGGTCGTGCATCCACGGAGCTGCGTGCTCGTTAGGGCTTCTGGTCGTTCGAGCCCCGGGTTGCGTTCTGTCAGGGGCTCTGTGACAGGATTGCAGAGATGTTACACAAGTTAGGATGGCTGAAAGACAGCTGGTGCACTTAATATGGAAAAGCTGCGCTTTTGGTGCTGGTTTGTGGTTCATGTTAGATGTATGCAGTATGAAATTGCTAATGAGGGCTTTTTGTTAGTCTTTGCTTAGTGAAAGGGGATTACAAACCTACTTCACAGTCCACTTTTTTTTTTTTTTTTTTAGTGTTGAGATGCATTCCTGATTAGCATTTAATTTGTGAGAGGTCATCCATATGCATGACTAGCTCTTGTACCTGGCTCTGAAAAAGCTGTTTGACTCAGGTATCCAGCAGGTCTTTGATCACGTACAGCTTTTACTTTGTTCATGTTCCTCTCATTTTAATCTAAATTGCTACGAGTGAAGAAGTCTTCTGTATTTTCCCTGTAGTGCAGGTAAAATGATTAAGTTTTTGAATAAAGCGGTAAAATAAGGCTTGTAGATAAGTTGTGTATAGTAATGCAGCATGAATATTCTTTTTCCTTTTTTTGTGTGTGTGTGTATGTGCCCCCTTTTTCATCCTTTTTGTATGTCTGTCTTAATTTCTGTGGAGAATTGATTTTGGCCCAGCACATCAATAGTAAATATTCTTGCATTTTCACAGAAAAGGTCATATTTTTTTTTCTGTTGCAAATTGAAACTGAATGGTATTTCTCATGCTTTCTGCATATATAAAAAGGTTTCATGCATGTGTACGGACACAGCTTGGAGGAGTTGCGTGCTTCTCAGTAGGATTGCAGGTTACAGAAGACCAGGTAATGATGAACTGGGTACCATACTGTTTGGTTAAGAGCTTCCACGAAGTGACTTTTCTGAGTGCTTTTTTTCTTTTGTATTTCACATCGTGTATCTAGGAAACAGTTTTGAAGGATTATTTTTTTCCCCTTTCATCTTCCCCCAGCTTACCTTTTCCAATCCTGTTGAATTTGGGATGCAACCATTTTTTTAATTATACAAAAAAAAAAATATTCCTGTCTGAATACAGACAATGTGGGCATACATTCTAGTAATAGATAAGAATATTACAAGTGTTCTTGCTTTTTTTTTTTTCCATCCTGCAGCTCATCTTTTCGGATGTCAGTTGTGTATGCAGGAATTCCTTGTTACATTTTGAAATAAATGGAGAAGCCGTGACCTTGTAACTCCCTCTCGCACTCCCTGGAACCCCATTATACTGCAGTAGGACTCCGGCAGCAGATGGTCCTGTAAACCGAACCCTCCTCCTCTTAATAAATGTAAATACTTTCACAGGTCTGACTTAAAATGGTGTTCTGAAGGGAAGAAAGCCGTTTGTTTGATTCGCCCAGCTGTCAAAAATAACCAAAATAACCTAACCTTGTAGAGAATGAGCTTGCCTTTTGCCAGATTTCTCTTTATGTTTTCAAGGAGAGACAAAGAAGGATGTTACAGTTCACTGGGGTTTAGCAAGTGTTGCTGAGCCTTTCCGGCTGATGCTTGGGAGTGAACAAAAATTAATTACATTCATATTATACATGATCCGATCAACTGAACCCCTCCCAATTAAAATGACACATTGCTGTGTCATTTTAATAAGTCAGTTGAAAAAGGGGCTAAAAAAAAAAAAAGCTGGGGATGATTATGATTAAATCATCTGCTTCTGGAGAGGTGTTTCTGTCTCATTCATATATTGAAATGTGTTGCTGAAGCTGAAGACGGTCTCTCTCGTGCTTTCGTTACGATTCCTTCCGTGTCGAGCCGAGGAGGTGGCAGTGACTCCGCTCTGCGCGGAGGCTCCCCGTCGAAGGGCTGGGTGGCACGCCGGGCACCAGGAATCCGTGTGAGCGGGGCAGTCCTGCTGCCTCTGCAGCACCTGCAGTCCGGGCCTGCTGCTTGCCGCCGGGAAACCTCCGCCTGGATCCGCCGTGCCAGGGCTTCATTGCGCACTGGGATGCTCCGCGCCGCGAGACCGTGTAGGATTTATCCTTGCCTGTGACCTGTGTCCACACCGTGTGCAAAGAGAACAGATCCTTAGTGGAACGGTTGCATAATAGAACAGTATTTCTTCCGAGATGGGTTATGTTTTGTACGCTAGATTTTTTTATAAGCGAGGATATGTATAGGCTTATGTAACTATATAGGCTTTCATTTCATACATTAAGCAACGAAGATGATCAACAGCATTTTATTGGAATTTTTATTTTAAAGCTCAATGCCCTTTTGTGCAAAGCATAAACGTATGGTACGATTTTAAGAGCTGAGCTGTGGGTTTTTTGTTTCAAGTTGTACAGGTTTTATTCACGTCTAGGGGGCAAAGCATGCTTTTAATGTTACTTTCGTTGGTATATGACCTTGTGTTTTGTGTTAAAACTGGAGATTTGCAGTTGAAGAAGAGGCACCAACAGAAGGGTTGGGAATGAAACCGATTTTAAAATAGCCCAGTAATAGGGAAATAGTTACGGGAGGCTGGCATCACTGTAAAATGCAGGATGTGTTCCTTCACGGCACTGCAGAGCAGGGAAATACGGAGACTCAGAAGTGATGTGGGATGCCTGCGCAAATATCAGACTTTGCACAGTTGAGAAATGGCAACCAAGTTACAAAATACTTCCCTTCTGCCATGTCCTGGATGAACGAGTTCATCCTTTGGGCAATATGTTTTTCCTTGTTTTTAAAGTAACTATTGCACGGGTAAAGCATGTGAGGGTTGTGCACCAGGCTATCAGAGAAATCCTAGAAGCAGTCAATGTGAAGTCCTAGAAGAGGACCAACAGTAATCGTCGTGATTTGTTGGAAAGAGTTTGTGCATTTTTTACCCTTTGTCTCCTTTCCACACGTGGTGAAGGTGAAATGGGTGGAGAAGCTAGGTGATTTCAGAGGCACAGAATCACAGAACAGTTGAGGTTGGGAGGCGCATCTGGAGGTTGTCCAGTCCAGCTCCCCGTGCCCAAACTGGAGTCACCTAAAGCGGATTGCTCTGGCCTGTGTCCAGTCAGGGTTTGATCATGTCCAAGGATGGAGGCTCCACAACCCCTCTGGGCAACCTCTGCCAGAGTTTGACCACTCTCACAGTTTTCTCATTTCAAATGGAATTCCTATGTTTGTTTGCTCTCATTGTGTTTTTGCCTTTCACTGGGCACCACTGAGAAGAACCTGGCTCCATCTTTACTCCCTCCCGTGTATTTATACAGGTTGATAAGGTTCCCCTTGAGCTTTCTCTTCTCCAGACTGAGCAGTCCCAGTTTTCTCAACCTCCAACTTGCATGTCAGGTGCTCCAGTCCTCCTCCATCTTTGTGTCCCTTCATTGGACTCTCTCCAGGACGTCCATGTTTCTATTTTACTGGGAGCCCAGCACCAGACACAGCACTCCAGATGTCTCAGCAGTGCTGGGTGGAGGGCAAGGCTCACCTCTCTCAACATGTTGGCAGGGCTCTGTCTAATGCGGCCCAGGAGGCAGTTTGCCATCGTTGCTGTGAGGACGCATTGTTGGCTCACAGTCATCTCCGGCTTCGGGTCCACCACCTTTCTTCATAAAGAAACTTTTTTGAGGATTGAAAAGGAAAATTGATGATTTAGGTTTACTAAAAGCTTATTTTATGTATTAAAGAATGAAGACTCACAGCTGGTGAAGTAATTTTAATTGATAGTTTCATTCACTGCATTTCAATTAAAATGAGTTAAAAATAAAAACTATATAGATGAATGAAAAATAAAATGAGTTTTAGCCCAATATAATTTGAATCTTGCTGAAAAAATGTATCACATGAAATGAGAGAATAGGATAGGGAAGATACTTATCTGTTAGATGTGGGGCAAAGAGATATTTTGGTGCGGTCATCTCCTGTCCAGCTCGCTGCCATCCTAGCTCTTGACCTCTGGAAATTAGTTAAGCATTTGAAGTAAATGACACTCCTCGTGCATACGCTTCATCCAAGGAGATTTTCACTTAGACAAGAGCTGTCTTCAGTACGATAAGTTATCTTCCATGCTCTTGTTTGAATTGTGCTCCATAGTCCAGTTCAGCGCAAACTTTGTACCTCAGCCTAGGACGAGATACGGCATTTTAAATGTCTTCAAGGATTCCTCCCTCTGTGTACCCCAGCCAAGGACTGATGAGACAATTTCCACCTCGCTAGAGACAACAGTCAGCTTACTGCGGTGTTAAAGTAGAGGTTAAACTGCCCATTTTGTTGGTTTAACAATTATTTTAGAAGAAAGCTAAGTCCCACTGCAGACTACCATAGCGCTGTCAATTTATAATAGAATGGGAATTTTATACTGGCCTTGAAACATCAGGTCAGACAGAGCCAGTCTTAAATGTTCTGGGAAGAGTGTAAGTAGAAATACCTCCAACTTTTTCCATTAACCAACTGGCTAATTGGAGCAGATCCAGCGTATGAAGAACCAGAAGTATAGGCACATGCTGACCAGGGGTAAGAGCTTGCTGTCCAGGTGACCGTCCTCCGTCCAGGAGCGCTGGTCAGCCAGCTGTCACAGGTGAGGCAGGGGATGACAGCCTGTACTGGATGTGGACACTGGGGTTTATTCAAAATCCAACAAGTTTAGAGCTTTTCCCCTACAGCATCTCACACAGTCTGTCCTAGGCGTCCCCTGGCGTTTGTCTCCATGCATCTTTCAGAACTCCAGGGTCTTCCCTTACTTCCAGGGTCTTTCATCTAGTCTTCACTTTTTTTTTTTTTTTAATCCCAGGCTCCATTTCTTTCTCTGAGACCAATTTTGTTTACCCTCCTCTTCCTTCTGGAGCTTGAGGGCCTCTGGTTTCCGAATCTGGATTGTGTCTGTGCACAAGCCCAACATGTGATCAGCCTCTTTGGTGGTGCTTTCTCATGTCTCTTCGTTAATTGGATGTCCCACTGTTATTTAATGCAAGTATTATCAAAATTTGCAACCAGCCCCTTTGAATTGCAGCCAACAAGAGCTTTACGTGTGAGAGTTGAGCACTTTTGGACATATTTACACGCCACCACATATCCAATTGTCTGCTGCGTTCTGCGTTTCAGCCATTTTTCACCTACAGCTGTAGCACGCTTCTCCACAAATGGGAACGGTGAGGACCTCCATTCCTGTTGCCTTGGTCGCCTCAGGGCTTTCAAAAACAGGTGTTGCCATCCATGGTCTTTGTTGCAGTAGGTTTCTGTGTGTTAGTGGACCTTGAGAAAAGAGTTACGCTTTTCAGAAGGATGGGGACTGTTTCTTTTGGCATGTGCAATGTACATGGGTTGTCTTACGGGATGGACGAATATATTGTGATGGTCGTGCTCAGCGCCGAACTAACCTTGACACAAACACCGCTGCTGATGAAGCACAATAAAAATACGCTGCTGCCATTACGACTTGTCTTTCAGAATGGTCACGCAGGTAATTAGAAGAGAACGGTGTTCCCAATAAACTGTTCCATCCTCCTTGGGAAACGTGTGATCCCAAATGTCAAGAGACAGCATTGATTTGTGTCCTTTGTAAGTCAATTTAGGAAGAAACTGTTGTCCTGGCTGAGGACAACTCTTTAATTTTATACTGCATGCTTACTACATTCCTTTCCTTTGCTTGAATTGTAATTATAATGAAGATTTTATGAGTTCTAAAAATATATCGACTGATGTTTGATATTAAGGGACCAGGGAAATGCAATTGCAATGAAATAATGATTTTGTGTCGCTGTTCCCAATGAAATGAGATTGTCATCCTCCCTCCCTGCAGTACTGAAAGGAATAGCAATTTAGGAGCGGTCTGGCCAGCCTGGGAAACTCACAGAACGGCACGCGGCTTCACGGCTGCAATGGCAATTGTGGCACGACCCGAGGAGGGCGTGCGCCTTGCGGGACGACCGGTTGCCTCCGTAATGCTGTAGCAGTAAATGTTTACGAGAGAACTGCAGGATGAAATGGTAGTGGTAAGTCAGCGTTACTGGATAACGTGGCTGAGAACGCCATGAAAACAAACTCTTGGGGCAGGAGGATTACGGCAGTAATGATATGCCTCATCCCCATGCAGCGTACCTCCCAGCTTTCCATGTGGGCCTGGGGACAGACTCGTAGTTTTGCAGGTTATTTTCTTTGGCTCACACTAAGCATTTGGTGCCTGTCTCATACCCACACGGCATTATTTCGCATTGGGCAGGACAGAGCTCCTTGTCACGGAGGGGAAGGGAGAGGGGCTGCCTTATGTGTCTTGGGTTGACCTGAAATAAATTCCTCTTGCAGCATCAAGAATTCCCGTTCGGAGCGTAGGGGTTTTGAGCTGATGTTTTATTACCGAGCATGTGTGAGGAGCTGTTAGTCCCCAGGGCACTCGATTTATGTGTACGCACCGCTACGTGCAGAATCTTCTGTTCACTTGATTTTAAATCTTGTTTTGGTTCGTCTGAAATAGCGTGGGGTGTTTCCGCCTGTTCCGCGTAGCGCTTAAATATTAGAGATGGGTATAGGAAGTGGAGGGGTGGAATGTATTTCCATGTTTGGGCTGAAATGGAAAGACAGAGGAGTGTATCTTTTCGAGGAACCCGTGGTATAACGCAGGTGGCGTGTGGATGGAGACGGCTGGAGCCCCTCTCAAACGAGGTGATTGCGGTGGGGCCCGGCTGGTGCCCGAGCCGGGGGAGCTGGCGTGGGCCGGCCGCTGCCCGTGGCTGGTATCAGGCTCGACCTTGGTGAAGGGACGGTGTGGTAGCAGAGCCAGGTTGAGCTCAGGCTGTTAGAAAAGGTGCTCTTTGCTGCAGAGGTGGAATTGCTGCCTGTTTCTTTGGTTATCTTCGTGTGAATCTTAATGTAACTCTCATTTTGAGAAACTATAGTTCCTATGCCATTCCCTCCCTTGTTATGGGTCCTGCTCCCCTGAGCGATGTTTGTAAAATAAAAAAAAAAAAAATGAACCAACAACTTGAGGTAAGGATGTATAAAATCTGCAGTACCGAAATAGGATTGTATATTTATCTGACTTCTCGTGTAGACAGGTGACTAATATAGTAGCAACTGCAGGGTTCATACTTTCTATATCATTAAGGTTCCCTGTAACTCTAATGTGAAAAGATAATAAATAAAGTGTCCTCTTCCTGCCCTTGTCCTCCTTTTTCTAGTTTAGAAATACACTTGGAAGTTTTAATCTGAAAACGTGATTCTGATATCAGAACTGAGGATGGAAGGAAGAGAAAGAGAAAATGGAAGACCTCTGAAGTGTTTTTTCTTGAACGTTTTGAAGCGTTAAAATTGAGTGCATGAGGTCTTAACCTACAAGCCTCATTTACATATCTTTTGGATTAAGAGGATATCTTTAAAAATATTGCTAGAAAAGTATTTTTGGGGATTTTTTAAATTCACTTTTTAGAGAAAACTAGAATATAATTTCTTGGTCATGTCCAGTTTCCTTCTAAGGAAATCTTGTTCCCCTCCTTTGTCTTATATGGAGCAGATGAAAACTGCAGATACAGGATGTTATTTTAAAAGTTTTTATTGTCAGGAAGGTAAGTAGCTGTACTTTGGAGCTTTAATTGCCAAACTCTGGGAGAAGGATAATTATAATATTTAAAATCAAACTGAATGAGAACGCTATGAAAGAACAAATGATAAAGTAACAAGGAATATGCATATGTATTATTTGTTTGAAACAAGGCTCTTTATGCTGGGAGACAGTACCACTGATCTCACTCCGGAGATGATCTTGCTTGTGATCCGCGGGAATCAAAGAAGGTTGGGGTCTGTAATTCTGTGTAAAGCCCCTGTGCTGGATTTATTACCCGAAGTGAAATGTGACGCCTAATTGTTACAGATGCACATCCCAGGGGTTGTGGCACTGGCGTCAAAATTGAAGTGGGACACTCAGTACTGAAACCAGTAACACGGAAATTGGAAACTCTGTAGAAGATTTGCTGCTAATTAGGACAATTTTTGTTTTTAGGAGCTTGCTTGGTGAGAGCTCTGGCCATTGCTGGATTAGGAAAGGAGTAAGTCCCTCAATGTAGAAAAGAAAATACATATGTGTGTGTGTATACACATGTATAAAAGCACCCCGAATGGAGAGCCGTTGTTAGAACATCCTTTTTGTTGTTTAGTTTACTGTGTAGTTTAATTCCATTCAAAGTTATTTTTTCAGTGATTCACTTGAAAACAATAACAATTCTGTACTCCCTCCCACACACAAGATCCACTCCCTTCCTCAGTAATTCTTGTTTGACCTTACAACTAGTTCTCTAGAAACCTTCCTACCAGCTGCCAGAGGTTTCTGTTGAGCAGCCGCCCTCGGGAGTGCCAGCAGCGCGTTGCTGTGCTAGTCTGCTTTTCGCGTTCTGTAGTCAACACAGAGCCTCGAAGCTTGAGCTCTTGGTTAATTCAAAGTTTTATACAGATTTGACTTTCTCTCTTACGGCTCTGCCTTTTTTATAGCAACCAAGTCCCGCTACAGTAATAAAAAGACAAACACAGCAACACTTGTGATTGCTTGAGATAAAAATTTCTCGAGAGCTATGGAATTGATGCCTGCAAAAGCCTGGACAGACTGTGGAATGAACCTCTTACTCCATGAAGTCACAGAGCACCAAACATCTATGGTGATGCCCATAAGGACGCGATGAATCTGATTTTAGTTCAGTTTAGGAAGGAAGAGGGAATGTATCCTGTCCTTTTTTAAAATCTGTGAGGTGAACAAACCCAATAGAAGTCTAGAAATAAGGACCCTCTCCTGAACCTGTTATTATGTGACTTCAAGGTTGTTCAGGTTCCATGGGAAAGGCAGAAGGTGTGATATTCTGTGCTTCCCAGGAGAAGTAGTCTCTTAAGGAAAAAATATATAGGCCAGTGAGAGTGGCTTGAGGTTTTATTGAGCCACATAGAGGATGGAAAAATTCTTGAGGTTTCTGTCTGTCTTGCTGTCTTGACCCTAGGAAATCTCACAGATATTTACAATAAGAGTTTGTGACTGCAGCGATGCTGACGTTGGCAGAAGGCTTTTGTGGCACGGCTCCCTGGGCCTAGTGCGCAGGCATGAGAGCAGTTGTGAGGAGCTTACCCAAGGAGTACAGTTAATATGTAAACAACTGGTGACAGGGACATAACCCAGCTAAAAAGCCTGTATGTTTGATTTTAAAATCTCTTACGTGCATTCTCACAAGGTGTACAGAGTGGTACAGCTGCTGTCCGTCTGTCCTTTGTAGATCCATAGAGTTGGCGTGTCCCAAAAGCCTCCAGCAGTGACTTGCCTCCCTTGAGCCTCATCATCAAAGCCCAGCAAGGCTCATTTTAGCTCTTCATTTCTCTTAAATATATACCCAAAGGAGAAATGTAATTTGCTGTGTGTCTTTGTGAGACCTTTTTGAGACGAGTTATTGAGAATTGAGGTCATGCTGGTTCAGCCTGGCAGCTGAGTACCTGTGCGTGGTTGTCTCCGGAACCAACGTCTCCTGAGAAGTCTTTGACTCGGATTTCTTGCTTGACTGTGTTGCACAGTCTCTCCCTTTTTTCCAGACCGATGGTTGTATTGGTGGTTGTTGCTTGTTGATCTTCTGCAGCATCATCTGCTTTCATTAGCATTTTTGAACAAAGGAATGAATCAGAATAAATCACAACTAATAAAAATATAGGAACAGATTATCATTTTGCAAAGCTGAACTCTCTCAAAGGAGATTACGTATTTAAATTGAACAAATACAACTTGATAAATAAACTAAATTAAACATCATCTAATTTTACTTTTGAAGCCAAGTAATTTTAATCCATACTCAGCCTCTCATATAAATATTTCCCGACTCAGTTTTATTCTTTGAAGCATTCTTATTCATATTTAAAAACCAAAAATGTGCCAAATTAAGCCACCGTGATGCATGCTGGCTAAATGTAAAAGCCTGGGTACGTTACATAATAATCTGAGAGCTGGCAAGAGGAAGGGATTGCTTTTGTGAGTGTCCAAGGAGTAGAGTGAAAATGCTTTGGAGAAGCTGATGTTTCTCTCTAAAGCTATCTGACCGATGGCATGTCTGGAAAATCCTTTTCGTAAATCCCTTCTGCATAGTTCAAAAGGAAGCAATGAATGATTAGAAATCTATATATTTCCCCGGGGAAAGTTCATGCAGAAACTCTGGTGGTGCAAGTCTTACACAGATGGTCGGTGTTTTGAACAAATTTGTGTTCATAAATGGAAGAGAGACTTCTACTGTGTAACCGATTCTTAGAATTGGGAGCATTTAAACACCCCAAATATGTTCCTTTGTGATTGGAAATGCGCTTTAGCAGTCGTCTTACTAGACAAGAAAGAACCTTTTACAAAAATATATGGCAATGAGGTGCAAGAATTCTTGTTAAATGTTTCAAATAGTGTTTGCCAAGCTGAAATACAATTTTAGTCCACTCCCACCCTATCATCTTCAGTCTAAAAACCATGACCAAAAGCCATTCTCCAGAAATAGACTTTTTTTTTCTTCAATGTTCATTAAATTGATACGTACAGGTTGCAGAACTGACCTGTCTGATGACTTCAGTAGCTGAAAGTAGACAGTGGTTCTCAAAAATACCAAATTTTCTGAGTAAATCCAATTTCAGATTACCAAGAACTTTTTTTTTTGGTCTAATATCTTGAAGATTGAATAAAACAAAAGTAGTGAAACAAATTTCTGCAGGTTGTTTTTTTTTTCTGTTTTTAACATTAACCCATTTATTTGTGCTCTAACACAGCAATTCCTCTCCAACAGTAGAAACAAAACTTACATGTAAGATTTGTTTTGATACTAAAATCACTCATATCAATAGTTTTAGTAAAATTATAATTTTCTTACCCCACTTAGATTTTTTATGGTAATAGCTGAATATTGCTTTTCCCAGTATTTGAATGGAGTATTTGCTGTGTGCAGTACCAACAGAGCAGAGCTTGCTCATTCTCTTCAGCGATGTGGAAGCGTTGTAGATTAATGAGCAGGCCCCGGGAGGAGAAGAGATGCCATAGGCTGGCCTGTGGGAGCGGACCTCTTGAAAGCTCAGCGGTACAGAATGTGAGAACTTAAATTACTAAATTTCTTCTTCCACTGGAACGCAGAGCAGCCATCAACAGCGAGGGGAGGTGAAGGCTGGTTTCGTTTGTTTGGTCTTCCTCCACAAATGGGAGGTCTGGACAGGTCTCCTGGAGAGGCGTCTTATCACATGGCAAACAAAACATATGATACTGTTGGTTTCTAAATGCGTACGGTTTGATCTGAAATCAAAGAAAATGGCTAGTTCTGAAGTGACGTGTGCAGCTGGCGGTTTGTTTGCCTGGTACAAAGGAAGATCTGCGACGGGGGGTGCACGTTGCTGCACTAGTGCTTCCCTGCATTCTCAGGGCGTCCCTGAGAGCGTTTGTGGTCATGATGAGGTAATAGGAGGGATAATTTCATTAGCAGAGTGCAGCAAGAGAGTGGTTCAAGAGCTAGGTGAAGCCATTTTGGAAGTGAAATATTTTCATAGTCCTGCATCTTAGAAATATCGCTGATGCACAGGTACAGTACCCTGGTGATAGGCATATGCTCTTCAGGGTGGGAACAGTGGGAGAGGTAGGGTACAATCAACTCTATTCCAAAAACATGAAATGAAAACTATTAAGTGTTTTCTGCAAATAGCTACTAGATTTTGATAGTTCTTGCTAAGCCTGATGCAAAAAAAGTTGGCATAACAGCTTTGGTATTTTTTGGAAGTACATCCACCTGCAGAGAAAGAAACATAAAAGCATAATTTAATGCAATTTTTTCCAAATAATATTTTGACTCTTCTCCTGTGGATTGTAGCAGTTCTCTCGCCACTGAACTCCTGGCTGCATTCAATATACCTGTTACGTTGGAGATGATTAGATTCTGTCCTTCATCTCAACCGTCTGTTAATGGCGACAACTGGCTTTTGCATGTTCAGATCCTCTGGACATACTGCTTACAATTACAAAAGACTGATAAGCCCCCCTCCTATTTTTAATAGATAATATGCATTGTGATTTTTAGTGGTTTAGCCACCATTACACATAACCCTTATATTAATATCTCAAAAACTGATGCTTCTCAAATAGCTTTTTTTTTTGGATGGTTTGATAAGAGGTTGATATTTGAATAATCAAGGCATGGAAAGCATGGTGCTGTGTAGAATTCCAACTAAAATTTTATTTGGTCAAAACGTTAAATATTCTCTTATGCACAAGATACTAAATTTTTTACCAAATTCTGTATGCATGAGTCATGCACAGCAACACAAGGTAACGTACTTGGTTGCAGCTCAAACGAAATAAGCTCCTTCCAGCAAATGTTTCTAATCAAGGGCAAGCAGTCTGGTATGATGCTGCAGAACTGTTTGCTAGAGTTGCGCAAAGAATATTTTTAACTGTGTGTTGCTGGGAGTTGGTGGGGTTACTGTAGTAAATCCAATAAAACAGAGCTTCACAAAATTCAAGCGCAGCGGTTCGTGCTGTGACCCATCCTCTGCAAAGGAGCCGGCCGACGTGGTGCCAAGTGAGATCGCCTGGTGCCCTTTACGGGCGTGCGGGTGCGTGAAAGCCAGCAGAACTGAAGTTTAGGATTGATAGAATCGTAGAATGGTTTGGGTGGGAAGGGACCTTCAAAGCCCACCCAGCCCAACCCCCTGCCAGGAGCAGGGACATCTCCAACCACATCAGGTTGCTCAGAGCCCCGGCCAACCTGGCCTGGAATGTTTCCAGGGATGGGGCATCCACCGCCTCTCTGGGCAACCTGGGACAGTGCTCCACCACCCTCAGTGGAAAAACCATTTTCCTAATATCCAGTCTAAATCTCCCTCCCTCTATTTTGAAACCATGACCCCCTGTCCTGTCACACCAGGCCCTGCTGAAGAGTTTCTGGTGTCGGGTATTGGTTGCGCTAGTAGAAATGCCTGTAACTTCTGATGTCATGACTAAAAGTTGTCATCAGTAGATTTCTCTAGAGAGAAATATTTAATAGCAGTCCTCAAGAGGCTGTGTCATTTGCCCTGCTTGCTGGCTAGAGAAATTGTTTCCAAAGCTGTGTAAAACTGGAAGTCCTAAATATAAGCTGAGTCAGTATATATATATTTTTTTTTTTCAAAGATCACATTAACCTTGTGGCCTCCCCAGAACATCCTCTGGTTCCGAGATGGATTATTTTTGAAAAGTAATATACACTACATATGGCTAGATATCGTTGACCTCAGCTGGCCGTGTCCTGCGTAGCGATTAGGATCATGACCAGTAAAATATTCAGAGGTTAAAGAAAAAAAAAGTACTTAGAATTGCTTATCTTTATATGATTTTTTAAATTAGGTATGTTAAAAGTATTTCAGCCTTTATTTACATGCATATACAACTCCATTATTTACTAATTGTTTGCGTTTTTTTCTCAATCACATCTACTTTACACAGTTTTAACCTAAATTATTTCTTTCTAGTGGAGCTGCACCAGATGAGGCAGCCCACATACATGTATCAGGTGCACCATGGATAAAATCACCAAAATAATTCTGAGTGGAAAAATTTGCAGGTTATCCACCAAAAAAAATCCATAATTAAGAAACTGGATGAAGAGAGAGGGAAGTAACTCGGTCTGTATTTTAAGCATAGCTTAAAGAAATAACTTTTTTTTTGGTTGACGCGGCGGGATTTCATTTTGCGTGCTTCCTAGAAAAAACTGTTGTAATGTCTTTCTCTGTTCGAAGCTGCAGTAGACTTTTGTTGCGGAGTTCTCCTAATAATTGTCTCGTTGAAGTTGGTAAAGCGACTGATGTTTGACTGGGTGGTGCTTGCACTGTGCTGGGTTTGGGAAGCGTGATGAGAAGGTGTAACGCGTGCAACGTAGACATTCAATATCAGGAGTATGCAGAGGCCGGCTCACGCGGCACAGGCCCTGGTAGGACAGGACGTGAGGAGAGGATGAAACAGAACCACCAGACGTCGGCACGCTGCGGGAATGGCGGGTGGAGTGACTGCTGCCTAGGGAAAGAAGTGGAGCCTGCATCCTGAGACGCCTTGGGAATTACGAGGAGTTTCTGGTTCATTGTACGCTTTGGTTCAGGTACTGAAGGACTCCTTAGGCTCCCTTTTCCTGTTAAAGCAATTGATTGAAACTTTTTTGTAAAATAGACCTGCAATAAATAATTTAGATGTGCTTATAAGTATCCCTTAATGCGTCTGAAGATGTTCCAAAGCTCTACATAGCATTTGAAATCAGTCCAGGTCTCTTCATGTGTCTGCTCTTGGCTTTTTCCTTTTTCTGAATATTTTGAGATACGTAGAATTTTCCTAGGAAACAGAAGAATCTCTCATTATTTTCCAAGCATACATAAGTTGGTGATCAGATACCTCCTTTGCAGTTATTTCTTTTAAATAATGTTTTTTGGAGAAAACGGTATAACTACCACGTGCATTTCTGCAATGGAAAAAACAAACTCTGGAAAGCCGAACAAGCGAATGGTGATGGTCTATCGGTCAGATCCTTCTCCAGATGCGACATTTAATTTCATGCAAATCTGGGACTGTAGTCTAGATAAAGGATGTGGTCATGATACGTCTAGCGTGTTGTTCGTTTTTCAGATGTGCAAAAGACACTGACATAACCTAAAAGCTTTCTGTGGTTTTTTAATACTTTGAAATGGCGTTACTTTTCTTTCTTCTTTTCATTTGATCGTTCCGCAGCGATGCCTGTCTGGCCAGGTGTATGCTTTCAGAAGACCACTCTCATTTGTCTTTATCACTCGGGCCATGAAACAGAGAAGCTATTTGCAATTTATGGTTATCTCGTTTGGTCCCTCTTGGTTTCATGCTAAGAATACTGTCTCTTACAGAGGTACCAGATGAATCTTTTTTTCTTTGACCTTATTTTTTTTTGTGTGTTCTGTAGAAAAGCCCTGGGCTGCTTCAGTTAAATCAGACAAATCTTATCATGAGTTCAAGCAAGGCGGTAATAGATGTTCTTCCAATGTTGCATTTGTGAAGGTTTAACTGGAAATTTAAAAATATGGAATAATTGTCAGAATCAAAATGAAAGTTACTTGTTTTGTATGGCCCAGTAGATGACAGAAAAGGGAAAACCTAGGCTATGTGTTGGAGACAAAATTAAGTATTCTATGAAGTTGGTTGGTTTTTTTAAGTACATATTTATGTAAGCAGGCTACTTTTCAAAATGAGCTGAAGAGAGCATGTACAAATACAAGCCATAGCTTATGATGGTGTGGACACAAGGCATGAGATCATTTATAAGGTAAAATATCAAATAACTGTGCTTTGATAATGCCTTATGTATCTTAATATGTGTTGCTGAAGCCATACTTCTTTTTTGGAAGGTCATAGAATCGTGATTTCTTTTTGACTTTAGTCATTCCAGTATAACAGGTTTTGACCCAGCTGTTGGACATGATGAGGATTAAAGCTTAGTCTTTGAAAATGAACGTCTTGGGCCAGCTAACCTGAAACCCGCTGAGCCTTCCGCCTGCCGGGAGTTGTGCTGTTCCGAAACCCGGCCAGACCAGGGATGAGTGCGTTGGGTCAGACGCTTTCATCGTTAACTCTACCGGCATTTTGTCTCTCTTGGGCGCTCAGTTTTGCACTCTTAGCATTCCCCGAACATTTTTTGTCTGTGTGAGTATATACGCTGTGTGTGTATGTAGATGTATTTACACATATGTATAAAATACGTATTTTTTAAAGGAATGCTTATTGAGCTACCTGACTAAGTTTGAATTGTGAATGGTTGAGTGGAAGTTAATTTAAACATTAGTTAGATAAAACATAATGAAGGGTTAAGTAAAAACTTTGTTAGCAACAGTGGCAAAATGATGCAAATCTATCAAGTACCATTGTTATGCCTTTTTTTTTTTTGAGAGAGAGAGAGAGAGAGAAAGGAGTAAGGTGATAAACAGGAGCATTTCTCCTAAGCTGGCTTCAGTGCTGTCATCTGAAGGCCTTTTGGGGACTATGAAGAAGCCCTTCAGGCACATGTATTGCGTTCTAAATCTGCAGCTGGTTTTATATGTGTATTTGTATGCAAGTCTGTGTTTGTGCAGCAGTATTTTTCAAGGTAGCCATGGGACCACTCTGTCTGCAAAGACTGAGATTGTTTTTCACACAAACCTTTTGACAGATTTTCTAGGGAAGAACATATACATGAAAATACAGCAATGAATAGTCATGCACTTATTTGTCACAGTTTAAAAGACTGAAAAAATGGCTTTGAGGGATTAGATTCATTTTCTTAAAGAAGGATACTTTAAAAGGTATTAGCACTTTATTTTCTCATTTCAGTCTTTGTCCTCCCACTCTGACAGCTGCTGCTCAGCATTTTTCTTCCTCTGGTTGTTCTTGATGAGCAGTGGGGGCGTGGGATTGGGTGGGTTTTGGTTTGGTGGGTGTTTTGGGGTGGTTTGTTATTTTTTTGTTTGTTTATTCCTGCTGGATTTGAGCTGAAAACAGCTGGTACTTAGGAATATAATTAGAGATGGTTGAGAAAGAAGTAGGTAATGCCATGTATTTTGTTGAAGCTCTGGTCTTACTGGGGATTTTGCACAAAACTAGTGTCAACTGTATCCTCAGTGCAAGGGTAAAGGCTAATTAGGCAAATAAATCTTTCCTTAGGGATGGGTACATTGGTTTGGAGAATTTATACACGATAACAAAGAGTGCTCCAAACTGAAGCTACGCAGAAGTCGTCTATATTTAACCCAAATCTAAAGGAGCTGTTCTGCGTAAATTAACTTTCTGAAGCTCCCTCCAGATTTTACCGATTGACAGTCATATTGTCCTCTTTCAACTCATGTAAGAAGCTTTAAGAACACTTTAATAGTGGTTCGGTTTCTTTCGTAACTTTTATCTATGGTTTATTCCCAGTGTGTTCGATTGTAGCTGACACGACAGAGCTGTTCTTTCACGTAAACACGTGGCTAACAAGTTCTTTCTTTTGGAAACTGGGCTACCTACAAGTCCCTAAATTCTCGCACCACGGTGTCCCCATTCCCACCGCAGATGCGTGCTTCCCCTGCACTCCTTCGCGTTCGGTCTCTGGCTAGAGCCACCCCTTACGATATCCATATCTTAACCTGGTACGCACACAAATTCCCTTCCCTTCTCCTCTCCCCGTGCAACACCACAGGCTGGCCCTTCTCGCCTTCCTCGGCTGCAGCTGGGACCCGCGGTTGCCTCCCCCACCAAAGATGTGTAAGGAGTGGCCATTTGGTAAGCCGAGAACAACTGCCCACGTGACAACTTTGCCATCACTATCTCTGCTAATGAGGCTTCCTCCTTCTAATCAGACCCAGAGAGATATTAAAATAGGCAGGGAAGCTGTAGGACCTAAAGGCTTGTGAGTTGTCTCTCCTCCATCGGATTGGTTGTAACTGGCAATGGATTTGTCAGGGAGGATGGGGACAGGAGGCGTTACGAAGGCCTCATTTCCTGGGTAGAGCAGGCTAAACCCCAAGGAAGAGGGTTTTGATAAAATTATGGAGAAGAAAAGTTGTTTTGTGAGTATAATGTCTAATTTTACCAGTGTCTTGATAATAAAAACTCCAAGAAAACTAAGCATCTTCTACAATAAAATGTCAGTATTCTATTTCAGGTGATCTACTTATGTTATAATTCACCTGTTAAAAATGGGAAATATCCCAAATTATGGTAGTTATCCTAGGGCAAAAATAATTTAATGCACAATTAATTCTGTTGTTATAGTATCAGTGAATAAAATAATTGTTTATGAAACATTGTTGCAACAGATGACCAAAATGTTTTATTGCTCAGTACCAGTCATTGGATTAGGAAAATGGATTACATCTGTGGGTAATGAGTTCCTAAAGCCCCTGAATGGTATGATTTCCGCAAATGCCTGCTTGATGTCATTAACCTTCAGCATTCTGAGAAATAACTGACTCTGTAATACAGATTTGCCTTTACCTAACTTTTGTACTGAATTTGCTCCGTGTATTTATTAACGTGCATGTGAGAGCTAACTGGCAGTCACTCAACTGAACACGCTTGGTTTCACCGAGGATGCAGGAACTGAAGAACTGCGATACGTGAGCAGATCGCAGATCTGCGTTTACGCCGTCCTATTCATCAAGTGAAGAGTGATCGTGTGAAACAGTCGCACCAAAAATGGAACGATTGTGTGTTTAAACGAGGGCATTACTTCATATTTAATAAAATCCTTATCTGATGTTTTCTTGCCAACAATACCCCTGTTTGAAGTTTTGCCTGCAGTGGTCGGCCGCGCAGTGGAGGTTTGGCTCTGGAATCAGGGTGCAGGTGCCGTGACGGAGCCGTTGGGTGAAGCCTCAGTGCTGGGCACTGGAGCGCTGGGTTCTTTTCCAGTGAACCTGGGAAGAGCTCCCCGTACAACTGCTACAGGAGAATTTTCTTGTTTCACCTTTAGCTGGCTAAAACAACAAACATGGTAGCAACAAACTACAAGACAGATGTAGCGCTCCTCCCTCCCACTCCGCCCCACCAACCTAGAAGCTTGGACATTTTTTCTCGGCTCTGAAGTGTCGAACTGTAACATCGGTATCGGTCCAGCTGGAACACCTATCTTGTAGGCGTAAGTTCTCTGGCTGGGTGTCTGTTTTAAGGCGCGTGGTGGAAAATACGCCGTCTGGCAACGGGAAAGAAAAGCCTGCAGAAGGGGGTTGGCAGTTAAGCTTGTTCACAGTGGCAGTTTTGGGGAATTGTTTTAAGGGGTGAATGACATGCAGTACCATCAAGCATGGTATGTAATTATAATTATCTTTGCACATCTTTCTAGTGTGGTGTATTTTCCATTCAAAATACTTCTGCAGAACAGCTGAACGATACGGCGCTGAGAAGAAACCCTTAGGGGCTGGCCTGTAGCTGCACGTTGGCTTCGGCCGGCCGACTCACAGAGCTGGTCGTGGGAAGGCTGGCGCGCGTGTCCTGCTTTTGGACCAGCCTGGTGCTGCTGCGTTGGTTTGTGGGTGGGTTTGGTTCCGGTGTCTCTCCGAGTCAGGTCAGACATGGGCGGCTTCGCTTGAAGTGACGACTCTTTATTTTCCCTCTGCTTAACATCTCCCTTGGCTCTGTAAATGGAAGGCTGCAGCTTTGTTTAACTGCCAGAAAAAGGAAATGTCAGCGTGCTAGCATCTTCCCGTTCTGTGAAACCTGCTGTCTGTGTCATCTACATCGCACCATAGATACAATAGATGGAGAAAATATACAGTATGAATGATTGACGCTGCGAGGAAGACAAAGCCCTGTGTCATCTAGGCCTCTGCAGCCTTTTCAGAAAAATTATTCTGGACTTCTGCGAAACAGATCATCAGGTAATTTGAAGCTAAAATGGATATTTGACACCAACATAAGAAGTGTAGAAGATGGATGGGCTTGAAAGACCTCAATTTTATTATTTTTGTTTTCTAACATACGGAATAAAGGGGTTCCTGTTGAGGTCAGTGCTCAGAGACAGATGCCTCCTCTCTACTTTGGTGTCTCATCCCTTGATCCCTGCCACTTACTGCAGCTGTGTAGCAGACATCACAAGTACCATATTTTTGCTTCAGGGTTCACCAAACATTTCTTCTGAGAGACCTTGTCCTAAGAAAAAAAAAACAACTATCCTTGTTTGCAGACTTCTGTTTCTGACTCCTGGAGATTGCTTTTGGCCTGGATTAATTTCTGGTCTTTGTTGTCCTATTGGTCAGATACTCTTTGTGCAGGTGAGTGCGAAAGAGTGGGAAGGAGTCTTTGAATAACTTTGCAGATTTGTGTAAGAAACCTAAATGAAGGGAAATCATAGAATCATAGAATCATAGAATGGTTAGAGTTGGAAGGGACCTTCAAAGGTCATCTAGTCCAACCCCCCTGCAAGAAGCAGGGACCTCCCTGACTAGATCAGGTTGCTCAGAGCCCCATCCAGTCTCTTTCTGATGGTTGGTTTTGAGCAACAGCTGTAATAAAGCCAACACAGAGTGAGAAATAGATGTCCCACTTCTGGTTATTGATTTTCTCGGTAATGTTGTTCCACTTGTGCCCTTTTTTCATGGTTCTGTTTTGCGGTGTGTGTTTGAAAGGTCTCAGCTGCTGTCTAGTTTGCCAGCTTGCCTTCTCCACTTCTTTTCTGGGTTTTACCCTCAAGTCAGATATTGCTGCTTCCATGTTTCAGCCTAGATTATCTGGTGGCAATGGAATTAATAATAACAAAATTTAAACAATTTTTAGGCTCTTTTTTTCCCCTGATGATTTATTAAAGAGACTAATGATATACAGTGAACTCTCTGGAGATTTTATGTAAAGGAAGGGACTGAACTGAACAGGTGAGACTTTCTTGGGATGCTATCAAACTATCAAGTTCTGTACTTTTCTGATCGACAAACAGAAGTCAGCGTGGCAGGAAGAAAGTTAGTGAAAAGAAGTAAAATGGTCACCTGTCTTCTCATCCAAAGCTCTTGAATGGCTGTGGTTTACAGTACAGTATTTTTAAAGTGTTCAGAAATAGAACTGTTTGTCGGATCGGTATGATTAGATTTGGAACGACTGACCTTTCCCTAAGAAAGACTATTTGTTGACTTTGCAGCTTATTGGTGGAATATTTTTGCAAAGATTGGCGTAATTGATGAGGGTTTGTAGAGGTTTCAGTCTTTAGAACTGCTTTCTCCTGAGTGATTTCTGTTCTCTTCTTCAGTGATTTCTGAAGATTCCTCAAGTGAGGGGTTCGTGACGGAGGAGGAGTAGCAGCTAGTATCACTGTTTACCCCAGTTACTTTTCTGTGTACCCACTATGGATGTACAGGGACACATTTAAATAGGTGCTTTAACATTTGTCATTTGTTTCTTTTGCGTTGTAAATATAATAGTCTTGTTTTAGCCATGATTTCACATTTTGATTTTCTCAAAAATTAATTTGTAAATTCGTTTGGCTTTTTTGTTTTCTGAGCAGTACAAAATCTCATCACAGAGTTCATATAGGAGATAGAATCACATTGTAGTTTGGGTTGGAAGGGACCTTCAAAGCCCACCCAGTCCAACCCCCTGCCAGGAGCAGGGACATCTCCAACCAGATCAGGTTGCTCAGAGCCCCGGCCAACCTGGCCTGGAATGTTTCCAGGGATGGGGCATCCACCGCCTCTCTGGGCAACCTGGGCCAGTGCTCCACCACCCTCACAGTAAAGAATTTCTTCCTTATATCTCATCTAAATCTACTCTCTTCCAGCTTAATGCCGTTGCCCCTTGTCCTGTCACTACAGGCCCTGGTAAGGAGTCTCTCCCTGTCTTTCTTAGAAGCCCTCTGTCTATACTGAAAGATCAGGTTTTCCTGGAGCCAGAGTATGCTACATGTTTGTAGTGTAGAAGCATTATTCACAGGAAAGAAAAGCACTTTTAATTTAAAAATTGGACACAATCTGCATTACCGTGCAGGGAAGGTGGTTTTTCATAATGAGCTGATCAGTGTGCCCCACGTGGATGTTGTAAATTACCAAAATATTGTGTGGGAAAAAAAAAGTGTATTAAATCTATTTGCTCATTCTTTTAGTAAATCTACCTCTTTGAGTACTGGCAACAATTCCTTGAAGTTATGGTGTCCATGATTATAATTTCCTTGGAACAATAAACAACGATAATGGAATGGCTTTTCCAGCTGGAAAGAAGCTATATTATTTTGTGTTCATTTTCTTATTAGTAAGGCTATTTCAAAGAAAGATTGAAACTCAATGCTATGTTACAGTTGCAAAAATAGAAATAAAAGGTATGTTTTATGTTTCTTCCTGTAAGAACCATGCTCTCAATGGCAGGCGCAAGGAATACGTGTCCCCTACATATAGGAATTGAAGAAAATAGAAATGAAGCGCAAATGGGACGTGGGTTGTGAGCTGTGGAAGACCAGTTTTAGGCTTGTGTGCACCCAAGCGTGCCAAGGCTTGCTGTCCCAGTCCTTTTACGTAAAGAACATCTAAGCTGTTATGGATGCACAGTACAATCTAAACTGGACGAACTGGACGCAGTGAACAGATCACAGCCGTGTTTATTGGTAGCTCATTCTGGTGTGGGAAGTGAAGGAACCATTGCGTGGTGTGCAAGCGGGGTAAAGTGGAGAGCTGCTGTATAGTGTTGAATGGTTTGCAAGTTCACTGAGCAGTAACTCCAGAGACTTCTCTAAGGAGAAGAAAAATACAGTCAGCTTCAGTGAGATTGAGAGAAACAGGCTCTCAGTTTGGAAGGTATGTTTTCAGCACAAAGGATTAAGTGGATTTGGCAGTTCCTTTGAGCTTGACATTGATATTGTAATGAGCTTTAAATAGCTGATTCCCAACACCTCCTGTTCCCTGTGCCCATGAGGTCAGCCCCAGGGTCAAACCGGGTGCCAGGGAGGCCGACTTCCACAGACCCTGAGGGACACGTCCCCCGGTGACACTCAGCCTCTGGAAAATCTGTCGGTTCATCATGACTCACCCCAAGTGCTACCCGCTGCAGAGAAAGCGCAGATTCCACCCTTGCCATCTGTTAGAAACCTCCTGCTCCCCGTGGCTGAGGCTTTGGCGTGAGAAGGTGTGGATCAAGTTAGCAGGAGAGATGACGTAGCAGAAGAGGATGGCGAGATCTGCTTCTGCTCAGCATGACCACACAGTCCTTGTGCCATGTCAGTGACCTCCCATTTCACTGCTTTTATGGAACAGCATTATTTCTGAACAGCAAGTGCAACTTTCTCCAGATATATATACATATATATATATATATATATACACGCACACAAACGCGCCTATATAGGTGGTGAGGCACTGGCCCAGGTTGCCCAGAGAAGCTATGGATGCCCCATCCTTGGCAGTGCCCAAGCCCAGGTTGGACTGAGTGCCCTGGTCTGGTGGAAGGTGGCCCTGCCCAGGACAGGGGGGTTGGAACTGGATGATCTTTAAGGTCCCTTCCAACCCGAACTGTTCTGTGATTCTATGATTTGCACCATTTCCTTCCGGAGCATGCAAAATAATTTTAATTTCTACAGTAAGAATGAGGTGGCCAGCTGGCCACTTGAAAATACAGACGCAGAGCTGGACTGATACCTACAATGTTTAAAAAGAAATAAAAAAAAAAATCATCATGCTTGTTATACTTCAAGGATGTACAAAGACCTTAACATCTCTGCAGTGAGATCATTGTGCCTGACATGTTTGCAGATTTTCAGCAAGAAGGTGGGTAGAAAAGAGAAATACAATGAAAATATTTAAAATCAAATAAAGTAAATGCAAAATCATTCAATTTAATGTAGACATCAAACCTAAGTGAAAATAGCTGTTCTTAAATACCTTTGAGCTAAGCATGAACTGGTCATTTTTATTCTGAAACAAATTGTGATGTTTCTCATCATTTGTCAAGGAATATATTGTTTTAAAATCTGAATTAATATGGGGTTTTTTTGTAGCTAGGTAACCATATGGTTAGAATGCTGTAACGCCTTCATGATACAAATGAGAGAGAGGATAACGAAGTCCATAGGAACATTTTTACTACTGTGAGTAGCTTTGGAGTATCTGACTCTCCAAATGTCAACATTTTAAATGGGCCACTAGAAATAATTTTTCAACTCTTTCGTTGTTTAAGGAAAATCTTGTTCCAGTTTTGCAAAAAACCCAAAGAAGCAAACTCCCGTTCCCCCGATCTGGGAACCAAAGCGATCTGGAATACCGAACCTTCTCCGTTGTCCTAAGAGGACAACTTGCCTGGTTGACTGAGGCATTGGAGGAGTTTGCACCACTTCTGTAACTAATTAGAACTAGAAATAGGAAAATTTCAAGCTTTGTGTCTGTTTTACTGTAATTTTGAACTTCTAGTGTTTGCTGAGACCAGGAACAAAAAAGTCAGTTTTAAAACCGGAACAAAGGAACTTTAAATTCGGTGTCTTTGGCACGACTCTGCAGGCTGTCCTTGCCAGCCATTCCAGTGAGCATCTTCGCTGTTCTTAAATTTACAATAGAAACAATTTGCAAAGTTCAAGATTTTATGTCATTTACACAGCGGAGAATGGAGTTTCTAATGCTGACTGTAAAGGCGGTGTTCCTTATAGTTCCTAGTGCAGTATAAGAAAAAAATTACAAAAAATAACAAATGGTAGCAAATAGTTATTTGAAACCTACAGCCAAGATTTCCGTGCTTCGTGTGTGTATGATAGAAGAGGCACAAATGGTGTCACTTTGATATTTTATCTTTCTTTTGATAGTTTGTCACACTAATTTTTTTCAAAGAATACTTTGATTTTCCTGAAAAATGTCTGTATGATATAACATGATACCTAAAGAGCACCCAACATTTTTTCAGTGAGAACTTCCAGATGGTGAAAAATTTAATTTTTTCACATGAAGGTGGGAAGTGACAGTTTCACCTTTGCTGTCTGTTTTCTTCCTGGTTGTATAGAATAAGAAGGGCCAAATAGAACAAATTTTGGGGTCTGTTTTTTAGACAGTGTAGGCACAAGATCAATGAGCGATCCAGGCGCAGTTCTGCGTTTCATTTGTAACATACAAGCTTATTGTGTGAATATGTTCTGAGTTTGCTGAGGGTGCAACAGTTTGCTTTTGTTTTACTTCCAAGTCAGAGGCAGATTTCTGGACCAGAGCCTAAGCAAGAAATTCTGAATCCTATGACCAGAATCAAAAATTTGTCCCACGACCAATGTAACTAATTTTCAAGTCGTGTGTTAGCATTTTTTTTTTCTGGTGTTTTAATAAAGATTATTTTTACCCAGACAAACTCAATAGCTTGCAAAACAATAGTTTTCTGCCATGGAGTGAAAATAGCAGATCTTTTCAGCACATTTTTTATCTTTTTCTCTGTGCTAAAATGTCCTTCAGTTAAGAAGAATTCACCCCAATGCATATTAGAGTTGGGAAGAGTTCCTTCAGGCCGCAGCAAGAGAATTTACGTCGGTTTGCCTCGGTGGAGGTGGTACCGGCCTGTGTGAATGGTCTGAAACCGCTTATCACATTGAGCTTCTAATTCAAAGATGAAAATATCTTTAGAAATAGATTTTCCTGTTCAACACTGACTTTTCTTATTTTTGTCCTTTTTTTGTGCATAAGATTGTCTATAAAAAAAAAACATTAATACAGTTCTTTCATGCCTGCGAAAGCTTTCCGTATTGGAGTCACCCACTCATAATTTATAAATAAAGATATTTACAACTGTTTTATGCTTAAGTGTCCTTGGTAGTGGTACAGCATCTACTTTTCACTATTACTTCCCATTGCACATGTTACAAGTGTATCACTTCAATTTTACGGTGTCTTAAGCTGTTCTACAAATCATTTTCCCAAATGTGCAATAATGTAAAGTGTACAAAAAGTTAAGTTAATTTTTGAGGATTGCTGGCTTGTATTTTTATGTTTGTAAGTATCAGAATTTTTCTCTTTCTACTGGCAACTGGTATTTTTTTTAAGTTATCAAAAGAATTTTAAAATAGCATTGGTCAGCATTTTCTTTTCTATTTGTAAATTTTACTAAGATGCTCATGCAACTAATACAAATATGGATTAAGTAGGAACAAAATAAACTGTTTATATTATTATTAATATCGTCAGAATACTGAATTTTCAGTCACTATTATGGGATGGTTGGATTTGTATGAATCTCAAATCTCAGCAAGAAATTATCATCTGGAGGATTTCCGAATTGCACCTGGTGAAGTGCGAATTACCGCGCTTGTTCGGAGTGCGCGTGCTGACACCTTATTGCGCACACCGCTTGTTCTCCGACTGAGTAGCAGTCACGAGCAGAAGAGACTGGTGGGATTTCTGCAGGTGCCCAGTGCTTTCTTGTCTTCGTACACGTACGTTTTCCTAGAGTCAGCCTGAAGTGTGAAGAACGACTTTTCTTTGTACTGTGTCACATTTAGAAGAGGTACTGTTTTAATTCTGTGTTAAATATATATCGTTTAGGTTCTGCCAGACCACTGATACCCAAATTTTCAGGCTGCTGAGTGGCTTCACCTTCTAGTGAAGCAAATCATTTGATGTGAGATAAGACACTGGCGAGGAATAAAGAATAGATCCCTCCTTCTACTAATTTGCATTAATGTCACACTGGGGCAGAATATTTTCCCCCAACCCATTACGTATTTCTCAGGTCACCTATTGTAAACAAAAAAAACAGTTTGAAAAGAGGCTCTGGAGAAACCACTCTGGGATTTCAGCATCTGTGGCATAGTGCTACCATGATGAAGTAGTGGTTGAATGACTGTTTGCCTGTGTGAAACATTCATAAATTTATAAAGTAGTGCCTATATTGATATATACTTTTTTAACTTGAGAGATTTTGTCATTTGGATAAGGACAAGTAATATGTTTGTTTCTTTTCCTGCTTCCTCTTCTGAAAAATCTTTGGGCTTCTAAGAAAGGTGGGGACAAACTCTTTATACCAGGGCTTGTTGTGATAGGACAAGGGGTAATCGTTTTAAACTAAAAGAGGGGAGATTTACATGAGACGTAGGGAAAATTTTTACTCTGAGGGTGGTGGAACGCTGGCCCAGGTTGCCCAGAGAGGCGGTGGATGCCCCATCCCTGGAAACATTCCAGGCCAGGTTGGCCGGGGCTCTGAGCAACCTGATCTGGTTGGAGATGTCCCTGCTCCTGGCAGGGGGTTGGGCTGGGTGGGCTTTAAGGGCCCCTTCCCACCCAAACCAGTCTGGGATTCTATGTGTGTTTTAGTAGTCTGAAAGGACAGTTCTGAAGCTTACATTTAGCTTTAGCAAATGCTTTGCGCTGATCGTAGTTCTGCAAGCTCTTCTTATCCTTCCAGGATGGCTTCCCCGTGAATTCCCAGAAACAGTCTGTGCAGACAGTGTCGTCTTTGTGATCTCTCTGGTCATTTGTGCTCTGAGACACAAAGAGAGAAATTTCTATTTTGATGACTTCTATTTCATTATTTTAGTGATGTGCCTGAATTTCAAGGAAATACAATAAATTATTAAACAAGCACTCACTTTGAAACTGCAAAATACAAAGGACCATAACGGGGACCCTGTGAGTCTTGGTTGTATCTGACCTGGACACTAAAGTGCCAGATGTCCCAGCCCTTCCATGCAAAGGCCAGTGACAGCTTAGGCAGTCTGTGCGAAGAAGCAGTTGTACTGCACTTGCTAAAGGGCAAGCCGCCATTAGGCTCCCTGATCAATTCCATATAAATATTTGAAGTAGAACAGTTGCACCACTCAAATAATTGCGAAAGAGACTTTTCCAGAAATTACATATGTCACGATGTGTAATTATCGGTATTATAACCAGTTGTAAATTTTCTTTTGCTAAGTGATTTATTAAAACGTTTGCCTTAGTTTTCTATTCTGTGTGGTTTTGGATTGTTTTCTTATTAAAAAGGTCAGGATTTCTTTCTTCTATTGCAGCTGGCGCTTCATACCAAAACCAAAGCAGATGTCAAAAAATGCAGGCTTGCTTTTCAGTTAGTTCATTTGGCAGAACAGGCCGCGTGATTGTTCCGTGAGTAGCCACTGTTTAGGTTTCTTAGGAGATATTTGTTTGCAAGTCAGCATTGTAGGGCTTATCGGCTTTGCAAGCTGCACGTCTTCTGGGGCCACTAAAAGCTTTGAGAGGAACCTGGAGGCCTTCAGCGGCTTGCAGAGCTCCAGCTCCAGCTTCTCCCTGTAACTCCACGCGTTACGCGCTGGTCTTCCGACTCCTCGGGCGCTCGTGCAGGCGGATTTCTGTCGCGGCCTTGGGTGTCTTTGGGCCTTTCGTGCCCAACCCAGAGGAGCCCTGCTCGTGTTTGGGTTATGAAAACAGGGTCTCACTTTGAATTTTCTGGTGTACAGGAATATTTCATTTACATGTACCCGTGGCGCTGACTCTGTAGCTGGATCAGAGTAGAACAGTTTTAACATGGAAGTTATGGGAAATTCCCACCTAACTTATTCTAGAGAAAGTTCATTATCTGGGGTTAGTATTCCTTCTTAAATGAGAGGAGCATATTTTTAAAGCTGTGTTTGTGTTTTGCTCAAACATTTGAGACATTGTTACTACAGTTTATGTATTTTCATTGTCACAACTACAGAAAAACCATGGTGGGGAATGAATTCTGAGCACAAAAGTACACAACTCAATATCTAAGTCTTGTTCTCTTGGTTTAGGTGCTCTACCATAGCATGTAATTAAGTGAGAGTTTTACTGAAGTTTAAAGGGGTTTTGCAATTTAGGCTTCTGCTCTTCTACCTACTTAAAAAGCAGAGGAATGACGTAAAAAGACTGTGTGGCTCTTTTAAAAAACATCTTTTACCAGACCTTAAGAAGTAGAAAGCATTTACTTTTGAAACTTTTTCCTCAAGCAGAAAATCTGTTCTTATATTACGGAAATGTTTGCCATGGCAGATGTGTTTGGATGAGTTTAAATAATAAAGTTAGTTGAGAGAATGTTTGATTTGTTACCAACCAAACTGTGTTATGGACTTTGGACCATCTTACAGATAAAAGAAATGGGTGTAGATTATAAAGACTATGAAATAGATTCAGTTTGTTCCCATTTTATTCCCTTATATTATTCTGGCTTGAAAATTGCTAATAACAAGTGATTAATAAAACATAACAAAGATATTGTTGGGTCAGATTTCGAGGCCTGCCCCTTAACGAGTTCAAATGGATACATCTCTAGAAATCAACGGAGCAAGACTGTGTTGTCTTGCTTAGGCACCCAAGTTAATGGCAAAACAGTTTTTCCCCGTCCCCTATTTTCCGGTGACATATATTGGCTCTGTTCCTGACCGGCACGGGGGGAAGGGGAAATTACTGCTGCCTGGCTGTTGGTTTCACCTGTTTTCCAACTGCTGCAGAGAAGTTGCTGTTGCTGAAGGAGACCGTTTAGTGAATGTGTCCTCACACCACTGACTTTGGGGGCATCGCTCGTGATGTGAGATGTA
This sequence comes from Tetrax tetrax, assembly GCA_009806455.1. Taxonomy (NCBI): domain Eukaryota; kingdom Metazoa; phylum Chordata; class Aves; order Otidiformes; family Otididae; genus Tetrax; species Tetrax tetrax. The sequence continues at coordinate 124,728 of WHYT01015668.1, forward strand.
TTCGACCTGCATGAAGATGTAGAGTTTTTAACATTGGGGTTTGTGCATTTGTTTGTGTTCTAGTGATCGTCAACGCTGTATTACAGGTTTTTGCAATTGTCTTCAAAATCTGGAGACACAGTGGCTGTCTTGCACTTACCAGTTACCTTTGGGGGCAGCAACTTGACACCTTCATAAAATATTACTGCTCAGTTGCTATCTATATATCTAAAAAATGTGCTGCACTGGTACATTTTAGGTAGTGCTGCCATAGCACAAAAAAATCTGTGGAGCTGAGTTTGTTTCTACCTTTCTACAGATGAGGTCAAATTTCCTTTACCTGTGCAGATTTTGTAGCCCATTGTTCAGGAGAGACGTCTGTGAAATTCTGAGGTACGATGGACACTCATTTATTAAATGCAGAGCTCAGAGGTGATTTCTCATAAGGTCACTAGCTCATGTGGTGCCTACCAAGTAGCACTTTTCATAATTCATAGTTCTAACACCTTTTTCAACTCTGCTTGTTTGGAATCGGTGTAAGCAGAATCATTTGGAAGATGAGAAATGGAAGATCTGATGAAAAGGTGACCTCTGAAACTGTAATGGATACAATCATGTTGATTTAATCAAACCCACTTTTTTATTTCAGTCTTTTGATAGTTCTTTAAAAATCCTAGCTTTTTTAAAATATAAGGCAGAAACTTAAATAATGCTAAATTTATGGAAATATAGGTAAAGGTGGCTTCCATTTTCTATTACCCTTTGCCAAATTCACGGATTCTCAGTTTTGTGATTCATTTAGTTGTTATTTCTCCTGCAGATTTCTTTGAATGAGCTTGTAGATTTTTAAATGTTGCTGAAAGTGGCCGCCTGATTTCCTCTAGTAAAAAAATCAAGTTCAAAAGTTGAAAGCATTTTATGGCTTGAGAAACTGGCGGTGTTTGTGCGCTTCCCCAAAGCAACAGGAACCACCCCGCCCTGCCCATCCATCCTCTCCATTCTTCTTTATCCATTCCTCGAAACTATACTCTCCTTTAACCTTGTGTGTACGACTTGATACAATGATTTGTCATATTGTGTAGACTTATTGTGTCTTCTCTTACATAGACCTCCTGAAAAAAAATGTCTTGGAATGGTCTTGAACGCCCAGTTCCTGCCCTGTGAACCAAACTTCTGTCGTTTAGTTCCCATAATTTTGAAGCACCGTTCCACTGTAGATTTTTGGCTTTTTGGATTGATCACAGCAGTAATAAATACTCCCCACTCCAATTCACTTTTTTTTTTTCTATAAATACAGATAAAGCAATTTCAGAGTTATTCAGTATGGAAAATGTCATAAAAGGAGGGTAAATAAGTTACTTTGATTCCTAAATTTAGGCTCCTCTGCCCAGGTCTAGAATGGCTACCAGTACACATTCATGTTCTTGAAAATGGGAATTACATTTAAAAGTGTTTATTTGTCTAAATGCTGGAGTGCCAGCAGAGTTTGCTTTGATGTGACGTTTATCTTTTGCCTCTGTGGGAGCAACTACTGGTACGTAACTCTTCCCCCGCTTTACTCCATTGTTCGTCTGTATTTTTGGCCGCGGTGCTCAGTGCGCTGTGTACTTTTCCAGGTCACGGTGCCATTTGGGCTCTGAATAATGCTCTGATGTATTTATTGGTTCCTTTCTGCCTGCTCTAAATAAGCTCGGCAGTATGCTGTACAATGTGTGCAAATCCTTGATAAACCAAAGAGTTACTTTTCAGCAAAGCCGGGTGGAAATGAGCTCTGAAGTTCGGCTGCGGACCACTGGGGTGAGCGGAGCATCTTCTGGGTGCGTGGAGATGCGTTGCTGAGCCGCCTGCTCCGATTCACAGCATGCGCCGCAATTTTAGAAATTGGCTTGGGGTGTAAGTAGCTATGAGACAGAATTGTGAGGATATTTCAGGATACACCTCTATTTTTAATGCTTGGTCAAATCAGTGTCGCATACTTGCAGGGCACCAGTAAAAGATGTGTTTAAAATGTGTATTTTAATTCTGCCTTTCAAAAGGCAGGCTTGCTATAACATTCTGAGTTTATAAGAATATTAAAACCATCAATGTATTACAGTAGTTTCAGTGCTTTCCTGCTCAAGGTCTTGTTTGGACGTGAAATATGATTAAAAGTCCATGATTTTTAAATAGGTGCTTAGACTGAGTCCTAACAAATAATTCTTCATGGCATGTATCACTTTGACTTAAGAAGTGAGGCATCTTACTAACAGCCCTTTCTGCTAAGTACTTAAGAAAAAATATTTGATGGGTGTTGCACAAACTGATTTTTTGCTAAGGAATAGTTTTGTTTCATTTTGGATCATTTGCATGCCTCAAATATACTTTTTTAATAGGTTGTTTAGTGTCATATTTTGTTTCTGTAATATTTTAAAGTGTTTCAATTACCTAGTTTTTAACACTTCATGTTAATAGTTGGGTGGAGCTCGCTCTAGTATTTTGGGGAGTCTCTTTCACAGTCACAAACCCAGGAACCCGGGACTGGTTCTTCACCCCAGCTGTGCTGTGATGGAGGGTGTGTACATCTGAAATCCTGCATTAAATTCTGGTTGGTCAAGAACCCATTAACTCACAGAATTTGATCTTCTAGAGGTAATAGTCCAACAATGCTTATTTTTAAATACAACAGTATAATTCTTCTAGACTGTATCGCAAATATTTATTGGGCCTAGGGGAGAAAAGATCTGTAATGGAAAGGAATCAGCAGTTAATTTCATCACTTTTTCACAGTGTGACAGTGATAAACGTAACTTGCATCCATTAAAATACAGTAACTTCTACTGAGATAATTGGAGGATAATTTAAAAAACCTGCACTAAAAGCTTCCTCTCTTTTGGATGTTTTGTAATTCTTTTTTTTCTAATCACAATTCTGTCTGTTATTGGTAGGTTAGAATGCCTTATCTATGAGAAATTAATGGGTTTTGAAAGCTTAGTGTTGAGTGTAAAAAGAGGACGATGCGATTGCGCTGCGGAGCTGCACCTCCTGCGGGCTGGGGCAGATGCAGGCGCCAGTTTGTTCTGCAGGTGCGTTCAGTGCGGTGGGAAACCGGGAGCAAATGGTGGGCGTGCAGAACAGCCGCAGAACCGAGCCGAGCTTTGTGTGTGCGTGTGTATCCATTGGTAGGGATACACCTCTCTCCCATAAAAATAAATTTGTACATGTGGACTGTGTTGGCTTATGAAGCTGTTGGGAACTTTCTTTCTCTTTTTTCTTTCCTGTTATTTCCTCCAAGCTTTAAGTTGAGAATAGTAGTTCAATATACTAGTATTCATCATGGGGAAAAAATCCCTGTTACAGTTCAATTCAGGCAGGTTTTACAAAACAGAGAGCTAGGTTTCCACACGGTGTCAAAACCTCTGACGACAAGCTGAGAAATTGAGACACTGACTTAGTTGCCTCCCCTCTTTTGTGATATTTTAGTGGCTGAAGGATTGAGTGAGGGAGGATGGGATTCAGTTTCATTATCTGCTCAATCACATTTAATCCACCACCTCTTCTTTTCCAGAATGTTGCCATAACAGGTAACTTGCACGGTATTCCGGGTTTGGTGCGAAGACTTTCTTTGCTACTAGTCTTGCCTTTTATATAAAATACTTACAAATAAGTAAGTAAAAACTGGAGGCAGTGGTTGTAACTCTAATAGCTTCCTGTCTTTTCAGTAGAACTTCCTAACAGTGGCTTTTAAAACTCATTATTTCTGGTTTAAGTGCCTCTGACTTCAGTGGATCTTGTTTTGCGTGATTTTGCACACGCTTACGTTTGTTTTGTGAGTGAAGAACCATCCTCTCTCTGGCTCAATAGCCTGAGGTGTGCACAAAGCCCAGGCTTTATTTCGAGTAGGCAGAGTGTATTAAAAAATTAGGAACACAGGAACTGACAGGGCAAACGAATCCCGCGGTCCGCTTTCTTCGCTGCCTGCCATTGCCAACTAGTGAATTCTGCAAGAGGCAGTTTAAATGGAAAACCGCAGCGCTGTCATTTTGTTTTTCTGGATTTGTTAATACAAGAGAGGAGTTCCCTGCTCTCGTTCCCTCCTCCGTGTTTGCCGTGGCCCTACGCCGTGCGCGTTGCGTTCCGGCGCTCCCCTCGCCCGCCTTCCTCCAGACGTCGTGCAGCCAGCGAGGCGCGGGCAGAGAAAACCAGAGGGGTGGAGAGACGGCGCTGCCTTCCAGGAAAGGTGTGTCCTTCCCAGCACACCTTCAGCCCGCTCTGGAGTTGGTCTTGGGTAAGCACGTCGTGCTGCGGTCATTTGTGCCGCCCTGCTGTAACGGGGAGCTGCGTCCCACTTGCATCGTTCATCTCTTGCTCCAGTAATGCAATGCCAGTGGTCGGAGAATTTCAGGTACGGGAGACGGATGCTTTGAACGGTAACGTTCTCGCTAGCCTTTGCTATCCATCAGGATAATTTTCTGCTGTCTCAACGCTGCTTTGTGTTCTACGGGAGGGAGGGTACACCCGCGGTGCGTGTAATGAGCAGCAACCCGAGTTCCTTGTCGGGGGGAAGGCAGATACGTGGGCTTGCGCGGGAGAACGGCCGTCAGGAGTCTGCACAGCCGGAAGGCAAACGGTAATTGCTTTGAAAACGTCCCCTACCTTTTAATTTTAGAAAGCATGATAATAGAAATTATTCATTATAATAGAACTAGGTGCGTAAAATAAAAACTAAACTATTACTGGTTTTGCAGGATTTATTACTTAGTGATGATGTGGTACCTGAAATATTAATCAGCTGCTTATATTCTCATCACACAGTGTACTTTTTAGCTCATTACAAGTGCAATGTTTTGGGATTAATTTCATAGATATCAGTAAATGTTCAATATTACAGGAAATGGAAAGAAGAAAAGCAGCTTACTAATGTACTTTATCAAGTAACTATTGTACTTTCATAGATTTCTATATTGAAAATTTACATCTTTCCTATTTAAACATAATCTTTAAAAAACACATTTAGGACCAGGTTTTGCCCTGTCAGAATTTCACGTGCACGGTTGTTTTCTTCCTTTCGGACCCATAAACAGCTGTGAATTTTATTTGTCTTCAACTTGAGCATAGACACCAATAAGCACAATCTTCAAATATTTGGTTTGGAGGTTATAGTATTTGTTTCTGAACTAACTAAACCTGGTAAATGAGTAAAATAAGAATAAATGTTTTTGGAGAACACGGAATGCCTGCTCCTTATTGGAAGTTAGGAGAGAGGAAAGTAGATTACAGAACTATTTTTTTATAAAATATAGCAAATTTTTGCAAGTTTTCATGTTTTATATAGTCAAATTTTGCTTATACTTGAATTTTGAATGGATTCATAGTGCAGTTTTAGCTGAAATTCAAATGGTACAGAATGTCTGGATAGGGTGATATATTTGGATTTGCAAGTGCTTATATGAAATATTTAACTTCTGAAAGGAACTAGCTGAAAAGGGATTCTCAAAAAGACTTTTTTTTTTTTTTTTTTGTAAGGATTCCAGTTACATCTGAAGTATTGGCAGACAATCTGGCATTCATCAATTTAGCTAGAAATGTACCTAAGACCAAAGCTTTTTTCATCCTCTCTGAAGGAGACAATCGATAATTTTAAAAGTGTTCACATGTGGGCAAGTCTGTGAAACGGAATTCTGCCTGCAAGTGCTCCAAGTTAGTAACGCATGGTTATGTAACTAGCATTGCGTAATAATGCATTTAACGGTATTCTAATAGAAGTTTACTTTCATCACTCTTTCTTTAGGAGAAAAGGTTGCAGGGATGTGACTAATTACCCTCCTTCTCTAAGGTTATCAAGTGTCCTACTTTTCAAGGAGTGTCCTTGCTAACAGGGACAACCCTGGAATCTTGGAGGCTTTATTGAAAATGGGGCAATGTTCTAATTTCAGAAAAAATCCCATACCAACCCGCAACCTGAGCAACTCCAGAGCCTCACGTGGACTCCGAGGGCACCGCATCTGTCTGGGGTAGTACCAGTGCTGGGTGCCTCTCATCTCGTGAGAAGAAGATGTGAAATACGGAGCTGCTCCAGCTGTCCCATTTCTGGAGACGAGCACTAGTGCAGATATAAAAATCTCCCTGATCTTAGATGTAAAGGAAAGAAATTCTGTTTTCTGTTTAGAAGTATGTTCAGTTTTTCCTTTCTGTCACTGCCCTGTAGCTACAAAGCTAATAACTAGTCATGAGAATGGGTCAGCCAAATCGGGTTCTTTGTCCCTTTCCACTTGAATGGAAAGGACCAGGCAGCAAATGTTTGAGCGTTGGAAAGAATTTCCACAGAGGTTGAAGCTAAATTTAAAGGAGGAACAGCTCACTGCACTCTCTGTTCTCAGACAGTTGTCAAAAAAAAAAAGTGGGTTCAAGAAGCATTCGGATTTGTTTGACTGCTTTGTTATCTCTGCACTCAAACTCAGAATATTTTATATGTATTTTAAAATAAGAAAGTCCTGGGATTATATAAGAGGTTACCCAAGTACAACATAGAGAAATCTCTGCCTTCTGGAGAAGAGATTGCAACCTGAATTTACTCTCTTTTCTAAATGTGTGCTGAGGCCTCTCTGATTGCATATATATCCAAAGGTCCCTTCTGTGGAAGACGTTGCTGTGATCGCTCGGTTCTGCCGTCCAGAGCAGGCGTGCGTGTAAGGCCCTCACTGGATGTCACTGAGGTTTCCTATAAGTGAGAAAATCCTGTCTAGTCATGTGTTTTATTTGAGTAAAAAAGTCCTAGCTTTTCTATCACAGAGACCTTAATAACTTCGAGGCCTTAAACAGGAAAGCGTGGAAGTGTTGAAGTCCCTCAGTCTCCTCAGAATTCCGGAGAGTGGCTGCTCCGTAGTGTCTGTGGCATCTGGGACTTGTGGATATTGGGTTCCACGGTTGCCTAGGCAGGCAGTTCTCTCGCAAATGTAAATGGCTTGGTAGGGTGTTTAAATCCACCGTCATCGCGTTCGGCCCCGTAACCTAATGTGTGAGCTGAGTCGGAAACGGCATGCATTTTTCATGTATGACGGCGCGTCAGGGCACATGGGAAACCTGTCCCTTGCTGGGTTTGGGGTTTTAAAATGTGTCACAAACACGCACATGCTGTTTGTCTTTGTATTGCAGTCACGACTGGTTTTTAAAAGAAACAATTGTAGGTACTGTAGCTTTATTTTGTAAGGGTATAAATACTTGGTGCCAATTTATCCACACCTGAATGGGTTTAAAAGAATGTAGTTTTTTATTTACAACAGCTGACTCTGACCTGGGTAAGTGACGGTTCTAGCATTTCATTGCTTCCCCTTCTGTCATTTTGCAGGATAAAATTTCATGCATCTGCCATCTCAGTTGCTTTTCTTTGTTGGAAAGATTTCGTGTTCTCCCACTTCTTGTAATTGGAATAATGATGCCGAATTTTCTCAAGGTTAAGAAACCTGCTGTAACCACAAAATAGAACATGAGCAAGCTGTAATTGCCTAGTTTTTTAAGCGAAGAGATGAAACTCCCAAAGAATTATGATAGTCTTTTGCGAGGAAGGTATACTGTTAGTATCAAGGGAAATGTCAGTTCTTAACAGTTCCTAATAATTAAGGGCTGGGATTTCAGCTGAGGTGAAGGAATGATTTTGCTTAGGTGTTGGAGCCGAAGTGCACCAGTAAAAGTATCTGTGGAACAATTTGTAAGCTATTTAGTGTTGTAAAAATCAACTGAAAAGAGTGTTTGCATTTTCTGTATTAATTAAGCAGGGAGCGTTTCAGTGATAGTGCATCATGTGCATTAGGCCCTACAGTTCTTATGGCTGCTGATGGGATTTGTAAGCGTTGCAAAATCCATATGCATCGTAACAGAAAATTTGTTTCCGAGTGCCTTAGAAAGCTAGACAGTCATTATTTCTGAAACTTTCTTTGGGTGACTAAGTTTCCTAAATCCAGTCTTCATTGGATTTGCCTTTAAAAGACTCCTGTTCTGAACTTTGCTGCCCAGCCGTTTAACCTGAATATACACACGTATCTGGTTAGCGAGCTGTAAATGTGAAAATGCCTCAGTGTTTCCGAATCACCGTATGCGCAGCTGCATTCTCGCTAGCAAGTGTGTTTTCATGATGTTTACTGGTTTTGTTCTTTAAAACTATCTAGGCAAGCTGTAAATTACGTTTGTACTTGGACAACACAGCCAAACTACTCTGGGCCTGGCAAGTTTGGCGATGGATAGGTATCGGAGCAGCAGAAAGGAGGATGTTTGTTTGTGACATAAGATGGCGGGAGAAGGCCTTGCTACAAAGCAGTGTCGAGAGATTTTCTTTTGTCTGAATTCCACGGTGAAGGCCTGGATCCATACTGGTCTTTCCCTGTCTTCTCTATTAGGTTGCAGTTATTTGGAAAAGGTTTAAGGGTTTGTGCTCTCTTTAGACGCTTTTCTGCTTGTCTGTCTTCCTCGCCACATGGTATGACAGCAGTGCCTCCACGGGTGCCGCTGACAGAGTCCTCGTCTTCCCTTTTCCGCAAACGACATCTCCAGGATGCTATGGAGTTGCATCACTCCTCCTGCTCCTCATGCCGAGCATGAGATAATGCTGTAAGATATACAAGAACTAAATTAACATTCTTTCCTGTGCTCAGAGATGCTGCCACTCACTATCTGTGCTGCCAACTGCCTCCGTGTTGCTTTTTAGAGATGCATGCTGATTTAAACATCAGAGAGATCTGACTTCATGCGCAGGTTCTCTCTTTGTTAATGCTGGGCTCCCCTGACGTACTAATCAATTTGGTGCTTTGTTTTTCCACCACTTTACATGATTCCTACCCACCTCTTGTGCATGCTGAGACCTTTCCCCCAGCAGCGCCTTTCTGGATAATGTCAGTCTTTGGACAGTTAGTTGAGTTAATCATCTCTGAATGCTGCGCCGGTTTGCTTTTTTGTCTGCGTATGCCTTTACCAAAGCCTCATTGTTCGAAATTTTATCTATGAAACAAAGGTATAGGTGATTAAAACTAATAATCTGATAGTGTCTTGCTGTGACCCGAAACGTTCACATTCAGTTTTAGGTATTGCATTCTCTTGTATGCTACAATTCCTTTTAGTGAGGCTAACCTGAAAGGGTTGTGAATGGAGGTTTGCAAACGTACCGAACGCCTTCCTTGGTGGGAGCTACGTCGCTTCAGTCCAACATTATGTCGACTGAAGAAAAGCAGTTTTAAAAAGAATCTTCCTTATGTGGCTAATCCTGTATGTCAGAAATGTAGTTAATCCTTATTTGCAACATTTGACCTTGAGGTTCAAATGTGTTTCTGAAAATGCATGCTGGGTTTAGTTTTTTTAACAAAAGGATGTGCTTCATGATGTGTAAAATGTTTGGGGGTTTTTGTCCCCAGTGCCAATTATGAAAATTTATCCTCGATTCTGAAAATGAAGTTCTTTTCCCAATGACTTTTGTGAATTCTAGCCAAACTCTTCATTTACTCTCAGTGGCATTGTATAAATGATGTCATTGTGTAAGCAATTAAAACAATTTGGTATGGCAAGTAGAACTTAAATGCTACGTCTGTGGTGCTTGAGCCAAAATCTGGCCATTAAACTGTTTAATAACTGTCAGCTCCGCTCTTTTTAAGGTCCCCCTCTATTTGGAGTGCTGTTTCCCCAGGGAGTCTCGGTCTCCCCAGTACAGGACAGATACTGACAACTGGAGGAAGGCCAGCGAAGGGCCACCAAGGTAGGGAGGACGTGGCGTACAAGGAGAGGCGGGGTGAGCTGCGGCTCTTCAGTCTGGAGAAGAGATGGCTTAGGTGGGTTTAGTTTTATTGCTTTCTTCAGTTACCCAGTGGAGGGTTGTAAAAGAAGGCAGAGCCAGACTCATCTCTGAGGTACGCAGCAACTGATGTAAGTTGCAGTAAGGGAAATTCTGGTTAAATACAGAGAACTTGCTCACCAGGAAGATGTTCCAACATGGGAACAGTGGCCCAGACTGGAGTGGGAATCTCCTTCCTTGGGGATATTCAGAGCTCAACTGGGCAAGCTATTCCACATTTGAAGTTGGCAGTGAGTTGGACTAGATGACCTTCGAAGATCCTTTCCAACCTAAAAAAAGAGATAAATTGATTTGAAGTTCATGTTCAAAGTAGAGATGCATGGAAGTCTGAGCCTGCATTGCTTAACAGTTATTATGGGAGGTTATGCTTTCAGTGTGGCTGACTTGCCATCCTTTTGGATGTTTTTATATTTTTACATGACAGATTTGTGATTTTCTGGTTTTCTCTTGAATTGATTCCAGCAAGTGGAGTTCTTACAGGTAAGAGTGGAAGGTGCAGAAAGAGGAGAGGAGCAGTGAAAGCAGCACAACCTTGTCCTGTGTAGGGAATTCAAAAAACATTACAGGTGTAGTCCTCAAGTTCTTCCATTTTAGAAATTATTATGGAGTTGCTTGCAACATTGATAACTGACCTGCCCCAAATTTCTAGATGAATTTTCCATTTACTGTGTGAAATTACATAAAAGTTAGGGTAATAAGGAAAAAATGTTCACTTAATCTTGACTGCTTGAGTCCATATACTTCTTGCTATGCAAGAAGTCTGACAGTTTTGCTTCTGCAGTCTTATTACAGTGCTTCTTAATTAATGTTTCTGTTGTTAAAGCACCCTTCCTGGAGGTGTCACCTTCCATTAGGTGAATTACGCTGCCGTGGGATTAACAAGGGATGCATCCTAAAATAATAGACAATACATCCCATAATCATCTTGATAATGGCCGATATGTGAGGGGAAACTGTGGAAAAAAAAGAAAATCCAGCAAATTGCTAGGGGCAGTCTCACAGTAATTCTATGGCCTTTTAGATGTCTCAGCCCATCCTTCAGCGGCATCGAGAGGCAGAGCAGGGCCAGCCCAGGCCGGAGGGGGACCAGAGCGCAGGTCAGTTCTGAAGCTAGAGATCCGATGGTCAAGAGACTTCTGTCCTCATCCCAGCGTGTTTAAAAAAAAAAAGAAAATAAATCATTGCTTACAGAGGCAGCTTGAGTGAGATACTCCTTCAGATGGGACGTTTCTGAGTGGATAAAGCCCAAAATATTTGAACTGCATTCCCAGCAATTGCTGACTTATCTCCCAGTTAAGTATCTATGATGTGCTCTGTTGGGGTTACTCTTTCTCTGACAAGACTTTTTTTTAAGTGAGTCTTTCAGAACAACTCCTTTCATTACCATTGTGGTGTTTGGAAATGTGCTGTACTTAGTGGTGCTTCTTTCTATAAAACTTGAAAAGCCTGAAGTACTGCTGTTCCTGCTAGAGAAGTAATTTGATTTTGAAATTTTGACCCTTATTTGAAGGGCTGTTTCTGTAGCGTTCCTTTTCAGTATTTTATTCTGATGGTGGATTTGCAGGTATGTAAGTGTGACTGTGGTTCCTGTGCCGAATGCGCACGCAGTGTTACAGAACACTTGTTTACAATGAAGTTTTCTTGATGCCAAGTTGCTGGTTAATGCACTGCTGAAGAAATGATCTCTTGTCTAAAAGTGTCTTGGGAGGTTAATTCTGGGAGAGAATTTTAAACAACTAAAGTCAATTCCCAGTAAGAGGGAGGCATAGCTCTGAGGCCATCATCCAAAAAGGAAATCTATGTAATTTAAATAAGAATCCGAGGATAAGACACAGAAGGTTGTGAGCATTAGTAATGATGAGTGAATTATTTAGGATGGCATGAGAAATAAAAAGATTATAGAGATAAGAAGTAGAAGTAGAGATGGAAATGTGTCTACATCAGCAAGTCACCCGGTGCATTAGAAGCAGATCGATGGGTTGAAGCAGCCAGCGTGGAGGCCCCAGTGTCTGTGCGGGTCAGGCTGGGGCTGGTCGGAGCCCTGGGACTGGAGGTGCTCGCTGCCTGTGCCTGGAAGCTTTCCGAAGGCCCGGGATTGTTTCAGATCGGTGTGTGGTGAGTGCTTTTGGAGTGAACCTGCAGTGGGGCTCCCGCTTTGTTTCCTCTGAAATAAATTTCGTTCATCAGCACTAAAGCTGTTCTGCAAAGTGGCACTAATTAGTGCCCAGTAAAAAGGGATGGTCGTAGGAGTCGCTTCAAAACGGCGGTGTTGCTCAAAACTGAAATGTGAATGTAGGGCACAGCAATGTCATAGGATCATAGAATGGTCTGGGTGAGAAGGGGCCTTCAAAGGCCACCCAGCCCACCCCCCTGCCAGGAGCAGGGACATCTCCAACCAGATCAGGTTGCTCCGAGCCCTGGCCAACCTGGCCTGGAATGTTTCCAGGGATGGGGCATCCACCACCTCCCTGGGCAACCTGGGCCAGTGCTCCACCACCCTCAGCATAAAAACCATTTTCCTAATATCTAATCTGAATCTACCTCCCTCTATTTTGAAACCATCACCCCTCGTCCTGTCACAGCAGGCTGTGGAGCCTGCTGTAAAAATACATCATCCTGGCCTCTGATGGAGAAGCAGAGGTCCTTCTCTCTTAAAGCAGAATTTATCAAAATGAACTATACTGGGTTAAATCCATTTTCTTTGAAGTTGATGGTAAAGCTTCAGCTGATGTAAATGGGAGTAGAATTAGGCCAAGGCTGATCACTTAAGGGAGATAAAAATCTAGGCTAGAGAAAAGGCAAAGATCAACTCTGCACAGACACAGAAATAGTTTCTGTGTGTTAATCCACTGGTGACTGGTGCTTTAGCGCGAGTCGGAGGGCTCGTTTCTAGGGCAAATGTCATTTAAATCGTCGTACGGAGCTGTAACAGCAGGTGAGTGGTTATCAGCTGGGAGGACGCGGCTGCCGGGCTGTTCCAGCTGCAGCACTGATCCTGTCTGTGGATGTTCTGCGTTCAGACGTAGCCCTGTGGCACGCTGCGTGTAACGGTACCCGTGGGTAAGTCCTTTTTCACCACTGAAACATCGCACTCTGTGTTACTGTTCTTCAGCCTTCCTGGACAACTTGTGAGAGAGGACCTGTGCTCCAACAGGGAATACTTTTGGGTTTGTAGTGCTGAGATAATAAATAGCCTAAGTGAAAATGGACTGAAGGACTGCAGAAAATGGATATGTCAGCAGTATCACTCTACTTTTGACTGTCCCATCTGTGATGACAACGTTCAGATCGCTACAAGAGGATGCCCCCCATAATCTGCCTGTCTGGTTTTTCCTGCCCGGTGAATAGGGAAGGCAGTACAAAGAAATCTGTGTTTTGCTAGTCAGTGCTGAGGACTTTAGCTCCTTTGCAGTCCCTGATTTGCTCCCTATTTGCTTTTCGTGTGTTGTATTTGGACAGAGTCTTTCTAATCTGTTCTGGAGTAGCGGAGAGGCATGTATCACTGGGGTGAAACAGGCTGTTTAAGAGATTTGCTGTATCTGCCTGCTGAGATTTCATTCTGGTGCATGAAATGTCTTACGCAATAGAAATATAGCTCTGGTTATTATGTGACTCTGGGAAAAAAAAAAAAATCTGTCAAAAGGAATGACAAATCCACCGTGGAATTCTTGTGCAATTAAAATGGCAACTCACCTTTGTGTGATTCGTGTTTCTCCCTTTCAGACTGGTGAGTTATTCTGAGAAGCAAAAGCTCGCATCTTTAGTTCCTCTGGCCTCTGCGCATCTCTGATCTGGGTGCTTCTTTATACTGATCCTGATTTTTACATCCCTGGGGATGTTTTACTGGTAAGAGAATAAGCGCTTTGCAATTCCGGCACGACTTCCTGTCTGCTCTGAACTGCAGCCTCTTCTGTATTAATCTGGCTGTTGCCTATTTAAGCATCGTACTACATCTTGAACGGCAGCGGGGTAAACAGATTCAGCAAATAAGCCGTCGTCCCTGCGTGCTGGCAAGTGGCAGATCAGGTCAGCCAGAGAAACAGATAAACAGGAGTGTGCACGCCGATTTTCTCGTGTCGCTGCCTTTTGCTGTAAATGAAGAGCGTGAGGACACCGGGTGCTGTAAGAATGTTGTTCGGCATGTGAAAATGAGGTGTACGTGCTTTTGGCAGTCATAGGAAGTCACTGGGGAAGTGCAGCTTTGAAAAATGGTTAAATAAGTTTAGGTGATAGAGGTACATATTTACTAGTTGTCTAATTTCTTGGAAGTCACTTGCGTCGCTGTTACCGAAATGGAAATGTGTCTGTTCTCTCATTGTATCACCACTGGTGCAGACTCCTGAGAGCTAAAAAGAATTTTTGACAATGGGAATGTACGTATTTTTTTAAATGGTTATCCTAGAGCCTGGTAAGTTTTGTTCTTGCAAGAAGTTACAAAAAGCAAGATAAACAGCAGGTTATTAAGAACACATCTGAGGAAGTATTTTCTGTTCGTTTTCAAAGAAGGCAAAACAATCGATACACGAACATCTGTGAATAAAGCTGTGTTTATTTAACATGCTCACCTGGCAAACTTTAACTGGATTTACAGGGAGCACTGGTTTAAATAGGCTGCAGCAAGAGGTGGGATCTCATTGCTCCGCAGCCTGCCTGAGCTGCTCACTGGCATCAGGAGCAGGCTGGGTACGCGTCTGGTGACGGCATGTGGGTTAGGCGCGTGCAGATGAGTGACAGGGGTTACGTTTTGATTAGTTTTGCTTAATTTTCTGAGATAAGCTTATATTTTTATTTTTAGGGTTTGTAGTCAAACATGCAAGACTGTTCTTGGCAAGAATTGCCTTTTATGATTCCTTGGATTGTGCTGGGGAGCACTATCCCTGTCAGATTTCTGATTGAAAAAACAGATTCAGAGGAAATCATGACGAGTATAGTAATTTTAAGTCTCTGATGTGTGAGTTATTTCAGATGGGTCCACAAAACATAGCTAAAAAAAACGGCTCCGTTGTCAGGTGGTGTGAATTTGCTTCTCTTGAAATGTACAGGAGTTGATCAGTATGAAAGCCTTGGGAACAACTGGATTACTTTGGCTTGCAGATTTCAGGTATTAAATCAACGCTGGGGTTTTGAGTCAAACAGTGCTCTAAGATGGATCATGGAAACCCCAGTGTTGAAGACACTGGACACAACGTCCTATAGGTACGGTTAAGAGTATTACCGATGCTAGGTGTGTTACGGACACGTTCAGCGCTGGCATAGAATCATAGAATCATAGAATGGTTAGGGTTGGAAAGGACCTTCAAAGGTCATCTAGTCCAACCCCCCTGCAAGAAGCAGGGACCTCCCTGACTAGATCAGGTTGCTCAGAGCCTCATCCAGCCTGGCCTTGAACGTTTCCAGGGATGGGGCATCCACCACCTCTCTGGGCAACCTGTTCCAGTGCTCTACAACTCTCATTGTAAAAATTTTTTTCTAATATCTAATCTAAACCTACCTCCTTCTAATTTAAACCCATTACCCCTTGTCCTATGAAGGGGTATGGATCTTTGCAGAACTTGTGACAAAACATGGATCATTCCTTGCTACCGTTTCTACCTGTGGAGGAGAGATTTAATTTTATTGGTTCATTTGTGGATGTATCCACATCTGTAATCATGTAATACATCTATTTTGGAATCCTTTCCTTGCCACACATCTGTGGACCTGATGTCAGATTAAGCGACGTGGCTTTCTAGTAACTCTGCGAGGATCATTTGTGATGGGTGGATTTCAAAAGTTTAGTTGTGACATGAAGAATTCAGAGACTTTTCAAAACCATTTTGGTTTAGAAGTGGGAATCAAAATATTGTAGTAACCGAATAATTTTTCTGTAGCAGCATTTACCCCTGACAGAATTAAGAGCCCAACAAATCTATAAAGCAATGTATTGTGATATTAGTCGTAGCTTAAAAATGGCAGTAATCAATCTACCTTGGCATTTTGAGGGGTATTTTTTCCAAGTGTCTCAAGATACTTCTTCCAAAAATTCCCTTTTAGGCATTTATTGATACTCTGATAGGAAATGAACTTGAGTTCATTTTCAAATAATCACTTTATAGTCAAAAGCCAGAACATTCTGTGTTGGATCACTTTTTGAGAGCTGTAATCAACAGACTACTATCTTTTTCAGAAACTTTATTTAGATGAAGAAAGATGGAGAAAAAATATGCTAAAATATGCTAAATTTCTTAAGATCTCAATATCCCTGGAGTAGTTCTACTTACAAGAACAGTTGTTGGTTTTACTTTTTTTTAATTTTCAGATCTGCTTGGAATCCGAAGTTAAAGGTGTCGTTTCTGGTGAATGCATTATTAACAGCATTTAAACTAATTGAAACAGAATGTTTGAATCTAAAATTGGGAATGGTGCGTGTTGCCTGAGTTATTTTGGTGGAAGTCATTACACCTCCCCCCACACTTCCTCCACGCCCCAAACCAGTTCTGGTCTCTTCAAAAGCAGTTGTGACATTTGCGGAAGATTTCAGAATTCAGAGTGTTTCACAGAGCATCAGTGCCCGTGGCCTTCCGATGTGGAAGAATCTGTGGGAGCACAGGAAGTTTGGGTTCAGTCCCAAATTTTACTCCATTTGAGGACTGAGCAGTCATCCCTCAGCTGTCTGGAGAATATTCTAGTTATTAGTCTGCAGAATTATTTACACTTGCTGTTGCTGACCATTAACTATATGGCGGGCTTGGTTTTTTTTTTTTCCCCACGCCGTAGAGCAGTTTCAACCTGAGAGACGAAAATCATCGTGTTGCAGTCTGCGTGATCAGATGTGGATTGCAGACAAATGGCGCGGTTTGGCTGAGCAGCGTCAAACCAAGATGCTTCTCTGACAGCTAGGTAACACGGAAAAAGGCCGTGCTCTGCGGAGCGGTCGGAAGAGGCTGTGTTGCTTCGTTGGTGCTGAGCTGCCGCTTTTCTGACCGTGCTGTACTGGCATATGGGAAGTTCAATCACTGAAAAATAATATTTTTGTTAGCTTACCTTCCCAAATCGACTCTTTGTTTATCTGGCAGTATATTTTGTACAGAGTGAACAAATTCCATATTTAAGTTTAATAACAATATCATTATCCAGTACTCAGTATACATTTACAATTGAAAAATGTACATAAAGAAATGCAAATTGCCCTAATGCCAATACCATACAATAGTGACAAATTAATTACCAATTTCGTTACACCAAATTGCGGGTGAGGGCAGAGGGAAAGAAAGAAAAAGAATTCCAGATCTTAATACAACATCCAGAAAGTTGGCATCTGTTATATAGTTTGTGAATAAATGGTAGTCGTATTCCAGAATGGAAGATTGCACTGCGAATGCTTGCTGTCAGCCTCTTACAAAAACACCTTTTCAACTCAATTGTCTCTGCTTATCCCCATCACCGTGGTTAAGAGATGAGGAGGGAGTTGTTCCCAAAACAGACACGTAATTTGCTGGAAATAGATTTTAGATCAACACATTTGATTATGAGGAGAAATCAAGCTGGGCTAGGGCGCTTTGTGCAGCACAGGTCTGTGTTCTCTGCAAGAGCCATGGCTAAAATCAGCAAACAATCATGCTCCCTAGCAGCTGAGACATCCAGATGGTCTCCGTTTATCCCTCATTAAAACACATTTCAGTGTTCCAATCTTTGGATAAAGATAGGCCCGAATAGCTGTGCAAGGCCCATATCCTAAAAGAAAGGTCACGAGCATTTAGGCAGTTACAGAACATACATCTCGGAGCAGCCCGCTGCCGTACCAGTTTGCACACCAAAACCAGGCAGCTTGCAGACCGGGAAGCTGGGCAGGTCGGGGAGACAAGCGGGAAGCAGGAGCGCAAGCACGGGTCCTTCCAGCGCCGTGTGTGTGCATGGTCCCTTGCCTGCCGTGCATTGCTGTAGGCAGACATCAGACTGAAGTTACTGACTTTCTGCTCTTCTGCTGCTATGAGGGCTCTCTCGTTTCTCTGGTAGCCTGGGACTTGATATTACTGATTTAATTTCTCGCATGCAAAAGCAACATCGCAGTGTGATGATACGAGCGAGCGCTGCGGCACGTGTACTTCATGTTAATGGTGCTGGACCCCAGAGCGTGCTTGTGAACGATTGTGTCTGTACTTTCTCCATCTGCCCGTACTGGAAGGAGGCAACAGAAGAAAAGCAGCTGGAACCATCCGATCTGCGTGTCAGGTGGCCACAGAGTGTCATGATTCTCGTCTCTAACTCTCCATCTTCCCTCGTTTGCCAGGGAGTTAATGAGGACCCCAGTTGTGCTGAAATTTGAGTATCTGCTGAAGGGCTTTGCTGGATAGGAGTCTATGGATCCTGCAGCTAATTATGTCATTAATTAATCTATTACCTATTGATGACCAGCAAGAGAGTTGCTGAGAATGATTCAGAACCTACAAGGAAATTCTTCAAGTATTTATTTCCTGTATTTTGATAACTCCTTATTACTGCTCTGTAGCCACTGTAACTGGAGTTACAGTTAAGGTGTTCTTAGGGAAAACTCCTCTTTCTTACTTGTTCTCTCGATTTTTTTTTTCCATATATGCAGCTAGCTAATACAGTTTAAGAGATGCGGAGTGGGAAGATTAATCTCTCTTCCCCCTTGCAGCTCCTAAAGAAGCTACAGCTTTGTAGTTTCAAAAGAGAACATTTTATTTTTAAGTTGCTATTAATAGAACAGAAAATTAAAAGCTCATCATGGTTAGGATGAGATCCCGATAGAACTTAACAAGGAGGAAGATATTTCATAAGTACCAGACATGATGATGGCTTTAAAATAAATCGGTGTTAATAGCTAAATTATGAGGCGATAATCTGATGGTCTATTTAAAAATGTGTTTGTAGGAGGATTTTTAGGATGACCCTATAGATAATGAGTGGTTGTTGGTATGTCCTGTCCTACTGCTTATATTTTTTGGCAAATTGTATGATTTTAAGGTTGGGCAGCAACATTCTACATAGCTATGATCACTTTTTATCCATCAATTGATGTCTGCTGCTGTTTTATCAGCTTATTTTTCTGAGCCACCAGCTAGGATAATGTGCTTGAGGGAAAATTATACCCTACATCAGTGGTTTTGTTACAGCATGTTGTACATTATTGGTAATTTGAATGCATCCAGATAAAAATAGAAAGGTTAAGTAATTTTCCAAATGTTGCTACTGTGAAGCAGAAAGAGAGTAGTGTCTGTACCATATACATTTTTGAGGGAGAGTGATTCCTCCCCTGCTTTCAAACCGCTTGCTAAAATTAAGGCCTTCCTTAAAGCTGAGTGTAAAGAACAGTTTGCTTTTGAAATTTCTCTCCTCAAACTCTTTTTTTTGTTCTTTCTGATTAATTTTTAGGATTAATGAGCCCGGTATATATCAGCTTTTGTATACACTTGCGTGTCCAGAAAGCGCCTTCCTGCAGGACAGCGCCTGTGGAGTGTTGCCAATTAGAAGGAGCTGCGATCAAGTGGGGATGATCCCCCTCCGCGGCCCGCTCCTCAGCCCGGCAGCGCTCGTGCAGCGGGTTTAGTTGGCTCCCTGACTGCTCTGCCAGTGGTGTCACACGATTCTGATCCTTCTCAGGTGGTTTCAGTAGAAAGGAGCAATGTCATTTTTGTGGCTGAGGTATTTATACAGCGTGGATCTGTGATTTCAGTAAATGTGTGGGTTGTAATTTGTTTTCCAAAGCAACTTCTTGATTCTCTGTGTGTAAGAATAATCTGTGCAGGGAGCATCTAGCAAAAATTCAGTATTTTGAGAGAGCTGACTGATACACATATACCTTTAATCCTTTGTGAACGTCCTATTTAAAACCACTGCAGAACATAACTGTATGTCTTTCAGCTAATGCCCACTGAGATCTAAAACCTCCTTTCTGGCTGCTCTCTTTCTTAAGAGTGACCTTGGCTGACAGTTGCTATTGTACAACTGAGTCCTGCAGCAATTTTTTTTTTTCTTTTTTCCCCCCTCTCTCTCATCCTTTCACATGGATTTGCTTGGTACTGCCTTCTTTCCAGTAGCTCTGCTTCTATTTCATTGCGGTTCAGATGTCCGTAGTTATAAATCACTGTGGAGAACATATGCTTATGTGTGATTTTCTTACAGATTAAAAATTTCATGGTTAGATTCTATCTTACATGAATGCTTCCCTTTCTTCTCCTCTGATTAAAGAGAAGAATAATCACATGTGGTTTTCATAGCAGGTGACAGAAATAAGCCAGCTGATGACCTGCCATCCAAGCTAGGAGACACGCAGGGGCTCTTGGCCTTGTTTTTGGGTGGGGGTGGACGAGGTGGCTGTTCACTCTCCTCCAGCTCTGTCGTCTGTACTCTTGAAAAATGGTAAGGAGGGTCTAATCAAATTATAGCTTCAATTGCAATACATAGTTCTGACTTTGTATTACCTGCAAAATCTGTGTGTGCTCACAGCCGAGTGCGTTTGTGTTTAAGCTGGAACTCAAAGCTGTTGAGGTTTGGAGCTATGTTTAGCAGCAGACATAGGTAACGGCACCTTTTGAAAGAGGAAATTTCATAAAGCTGAGCATTTTGGTGCGACTATTAAAAATATTTGTGTGGATTTTTTTTTTGAGCACAGTACAAATGTATGTTTTTGAAGAAAGACAGATTTTGTCTATCTACCATACAACTTGTTTTCCATAAAATGTAGTAAAGCTGAAGGATTATTTTTCTTTAACTCTGGTGCTTGCATAATTACGCACTGAAAGTTCAGTGGTATAAAGGAGATTTAAACAGATGCAAAGTTTTATAGGAACTTAATTCTAATATGTGTACCGGTGTGTTAAAATACTGATAGCTTCATTTATTTTTCAGTAATTTTAACCTCTTAATATTTGTTTTTGAATTTGTTATACTTTCACATACTGCTTTTTAATTCTGAGGCGTATCTGAGTATGTTTAGGCATGCTGTGTAACGTACAGGCATGCAGCAGGATAGGCTTGTTTTTTATACATTTAGTTAACTGATCTCAAGAGGTAGGTAAGGCTGTTATGTGATTTATTTTGACGTTATTCCTTATGAAATTTAGAGGTATAAAAAAAAAACAGGAGAAAGAATGCAATGGTATTGTCAGCAGTGTAATAGAAATTGTATTTTTCTTACCAATTACTGTACAAAATAGCTAGGAACTGCGTATCTGTAGGAAATGATCAGGTAAGTCAAAAGGAGGTGAAAAACACTCATTAAAAATCAAGAAGATAGAGAATTAGGCCATGGCCAAGGTGGAACAGGAGCCTTCTCCTCTGCAGAGAAGCACTGGTTCAGTGCGTTGTACTTGACTGCTAGAAGATGAATGGCAATCGAACGGCATTTGAAACAGACATCTAACGTAACGGAGATGGTACGGAGGTCGGCCCAGGTCCAGAGGGGAGCTGCACAGTGAGAAATACAGGATCCTGCCATTGGCGTGTGTCTGTGAGGAGCAGACACAAAGAAGGCATAGATTTCATTTTGGGGGGCTAGTTTAGTCCTGCTTGGGACCAAGCTATGCAGTCTGCCTCTCACTCCCCCCACCCTCCAAAGGAACAGGGAGAGATAATATAACAAAAAAGGTTCGAGGTTTGAGATAGGGACAGGAAGAGATCCTTAAAGTTACTGTTACGGGCAAAACAGACTCGACTTGGGGAAACCTATTTATTTATTATTAAAACCAGAGCAGGATAATGAGAAAGAGAACAAGATAACTTCCCCCACTGCTCTCTCTTCCTGGGTTTAACATTATCTCTACCACCTTCACCCCCCGAGCAGCACAGGGGGGAGAGGGAATGGGTGTTGCGGTCAGTTCATCACACGTTGTTTAACGCAGCTGCTTTGTTGTTGGGGGAAGAACTCCTGACATTCCTCCCCTGCTCCAGACATGGGGTCCTCCCTGGGCTGCGGGGGGATCTCTGCTCCTCCGGGGGCTCCCCGGGCTGCGGGGGGATCTCTGCTCCTCCGGGGGCTCCCCAGGCTCCCACAGGGGCACAGCCGGCCCCACCACGGCCATCACCACGGGCTGCGGGGGAATTCTGGCCGGGAGCCGCATTACTGCTCCCCTCCTTCTGCACTGCCCTGGGCGCCTGCAGCCGTTCCTCTCACAGAAATCCTTCACACCGGGCAGGCAGACGCCTCTCAGGTCTCTTCACATCCCATCTCCTCTCCACTTCTCTCAGCCGGGCCGGGCCCAGTCGG
>WHYT01015668.1:146745-177373 GCA_009806455.1 Tetrax tetrax
TTTTTTTTTTTTTTTTTTGTTAAGAAAGATTCAAAGATTCTTGTTAACAAAAGGAAAATAGGTATTTGTTCAGAAAAATAGATTATAGCATGCAGTTTTCTTTTACAGTCATTCTGGGAATAGGGCATGTGAAAAATCAACATGACTCATATGTATTTCTACTCACTCATTAAATAACAATATATTGTAATTTTTTTTTAACAACCAGATTATTTTCTGTCCTATTTTGTGTTCTTCCTGCTCTGCTTATAGTTCTTTTGCATGGTAGCTGCGTTTTCTGACTGTCATTCACAACCAGTGTGCTGCACTAAATACTTCGGTGTTAGTTCCATGAAGTCTGTACGTCTGCCTCTGACAGTGAAACCAAGGGAGCAGAAGACAGGCCTGCAAATCCAGACTGCAGTGGAAGTTTGTTTAGCGTGCAAAGAGGTTTTTTTTTTTTTTGGTTGCCCCCGCCCTGGGCCAGCTGTTTCTCATGGAAATCTGTATGGTGCCCCAGCATTTCATCTGCTGAATAGCCACATGCTCTGCTGCTAGCAAAGGACTTTTTTTTTTCAGGAACTGCTGAAAAATATAAGAAGAGAGTACCTCCCCCTGCAAAAATGGATTTCTCTGCTATGAGTTTTGAAGCCACTCTTAGGTAAAAGATATTTTTGTATGTATAAGGCTGAAATAGAGCATTTTTGGCTAGAGATCTGTTAAATATGCTCTTATTTTCTTTACTTCTTTTAAAGAGTGACATGGCCAGCAGTAGTCAACCAATCCTTTTTACTGCTAATGTTTGGTTGATTCATATGACAGATGCTGACAGAAGAGCAGAAAAAACAGCATAGACAGTCCAGTTTGTTTTTTTGGGGGGGAGGGGGGGCATCTTGTCCCTGAATGGTTTCCCTTGAGTTGCTATGTAGAATTTTGAACTTCTTTCTTAGCGATGTGAGTGTCAACACTGATCATACTCTAGTAGTTTGGAATCAGATGTTCAAATAGGAAGGATCTTTTCTGTGAAAAATATTTGGATTTAATCTTGCCCATAAATCATATGTGTTACAAAGTATTTCCAGTAGGTTCTAGAAGAAACTGTGTTACTTCCTAAGTAATTATCCATACCAGGAATATAGCTATTTAAACAAATGTTTTAGTCGGCGACTGGTACTTTCACATGCTGAATGTAATTTCTATCTCCTCTTCCTTTTAAGAAGCACTCTCCTTTCATCAGGTACAAAAGGCCACTGACCTATTTAACATGTTTGCTGACATAGGTTCAGTTTTTATTCTAGTTTTGTTGCCGCGATTGTAAAGAAATGCCAGTTGACCAAGGAATATCTGGTTTAGGCCCTTTAACCTCCGGAGTTCAGAAGAGGACAAAATAAAATGCACGTTGCTGCAGCTGACCAGTTAGGGATTTCCTCAATTTTTGTTCTCTCTATAGATCCATACTTATAAAAAACATGATAGTTGTCAACATTTTAGTAAAAGTAATCCATCAAAATTATATTTCACGTGAGTGAGCACTATTCCACTCTGCTTCTTGGAAGGATAGATGTGCTCTTCTTGATTCCATCTAAAGCAGGAAAAGGCCTCCTTTTACCGCCAGCTCATTGAAAAAATAATGAAATTCTGGCTTCCTTTAAGTCTTTGAGATTCTGTTACAAAAAAAAAAAAAATTCTAACCAGTATACTGGAAGTATTTCTACTACCATTTAAGAATTCTCAAAACAGTTATGGGGTTGATGCAGCCCCCAGGGTGGGTGGTGGGAGGGCAGTGTGAAGCACTTTCACAGTTTTGTTTTCTGAAATTTAGAGACCAAAGAAGGATTGTAGGTAAAACTTGTACCTTAGTGATTAAAAAGCTGATAGGTGATTTAGACATAGATAAAGTTCTCTTCATTAATCTCAATTTTTAAGATAAAGAGTCTCTATGAAATGCTCAAAAACAGAAAGTAAAAAGAGGTTAAGATATATGTGTAGTTTCTACCACAGTATTGAGACTTTGAGTTAAGGTATAAAGATTAGAGGCCAGTTAATATTTTGTTACTGAAGTTATTAATAATGGACTATAAAATAAATTAGGAACCGAACTCAGTGTCCCTTCTGAACAGAAGTCCAAAAGTTTTTGATAACGTGGGGTAGAGTAGGACTGTGTCGTAGCTCAGCCCCGCTCAGGACCAAGCTACGCAGTCTCTCGCTCACCCCCCCACCCTCCAGTGGGACAGGGAGGAAAATTGGGAAAGAAAAGGCAGCAAAACTAACAAGTTAAGATGAAACAAAAAAAAAAAAATTAAAGAAATAACAGAGGAAAACAAATACAGTACAACAGCTCACAGCAAATCCTGAAGCCCAGTTCCCCCCAGTAGCAGGGGGCTCCCCTCAGCACCCTCCTCACTCACACACTGAGCACCATGTCCCATGGATGGACCAGCCCCTTGGCCAGTTTGGGCAAACTGAGCCCAGCTGTTGGCTAATGAGTGACCTGCCCCAGCTGTGTGCCCAGCCACAGGGGCCACCAGCTGCAGGTCCCCTCCCAGCGCAGGTGACACTTCACTCTGTCCTAGCCAGAACCGGGACAGACTGTCAGCTGTATTTCATCAATCTCTATCAAGCTAAAGATCCTATTTGTTGTAAAGAGCTAGATAATGTATTTATTTTAAGATGTTTTGGAGAATTTGCTGATTAGATATAATCAGATACCAGGCACATGGACTGTAAAAGCGCAGAGAAAGGGAAAGGCACCTCAGCCTTTAGGTGATGCTGATGAGCTCGTACCTGGTTAGTAGATCTCTCTTACCACAGCATTGGATAATGCATCTTTTGTGTGCTTTCTGCTGGAGAAAGGCTCCCCCGCCCCAACACCTCCCAGGCTCTGCAACTGGTGCAACAGCGTGTGCTGGATCCCGAGTCTGTGCTGGGATATGTTCCTTAGCTGATCAGCTATTGCTTTCAGTGTGGTTGGCTTAGGGTTTTTTACCACATCTACTTTGTTTAATGATATCTGAGTATCTGAAGTCTGAATATCCTTAGCTTTTTTTATCCAGCGGTGTTTTTGATTAAATTGATAACATAGTTTGGAAGTTGGCTTAACTGTGCTGTGTTAGTCTCTGTATAAAGTCAACCCAGCTATACACGAAAACAGGAATTTTCTAAAGCTTATGTAGGTGTAGAGCAGGTCTTTGTTCAGTGCTAAAAGCACAACCCCAAAGAGTAGGAACATGTCTTGTGTAGGAAGGTAGTGAATTAGAGAAACCCAATAGCTGCTTTGCAACGTGGAATTAGAGTCTTGGGAGAATAAATAGCTAATGAAAATTAACCTTTCATTTTACCACTGAAAGCAAAACAAAATAAATTCATGTTAGTACTAGCAAGGGTTCTTAAAACTTGTGGCTGGTACCGACTTTACTAGAAAAATCTCTTTGCATGGGAGATCCCTTTTCAGCAGGCATCTCTGGTGATGTGTGGGGCTCCCCAGTAGCCGGAGCGGGTGCTGCTGGTCAGCCTCAGCACCCCAGCTCAGCAGGTGTTGCGTAGCAAAGCCAGGAATGTTTCTAACTTGGACAAGTGCTCAGCGATGAGCGATAATAAACGCGATTTGGTTTCTTATTAGAGTCTGTCTACTAGCAGTAGTCATAAAGAGTGAAATTCTGGCGTCAGAAAAGGAAGGATTTCATCTGCATGACCTGATCCAGCGCGCCAGAAGTCACTGATAGAGTCGTTTAATGGGACTGAATTGGTTCCTTTAGCAGTATTTTTGTTCCTATCAGTAATTCATTTGGCTTTGCTGTAGCCATTTACATGAATAATGGTAGAAAACAGACTTTGTATCAAATTGTAGACTGAATAACTGTACACTGCAGCAGGGCACTGGAGGCAGTTTTATTTCACAATTGTTACGTTAAGTTTCCCTCACTATACTGATACGGCACGGAAAAAAAATCAGCAAATTTGTGAAAGAGTTTGATAATGTTTGGTAGAGGTCATAAGTAAATAGGCTTATTGTACAACTGAAATTAATGATATTTTGTGACCCTTTAATAAAGATCTATTTTGTTAGATTGCCTTTTTTGCCTTCAAATAATCAATAATATCTTACAGGTGGCATGAAATAATTTTTATTTATCCTGCCTGATAGCAAAACCAGTGCAAGACGTCCAAGCTGAATGGAGGCGTGGATTCATATAGCAAGAACTGAAACAATTGTTACTTTAGGTATTGTAATAGATAGTTGCCTGTGATTTTTTTTAAAAAACTTTTTTTCATTTCGTAATATTTTTAAAATAATACCTTAACCTTATTCTCTTTATGTAATTGTGTTATCAGGGGAAATATATTTCTGTCTTAGAATAACAACTGAATGAAGCATCAAAGAAGAAATTCTAGTTTTTTGTCGATGTACAAATGTCTCATTCCCATGTGCTCATCGTGAATGAATTATGTACGAGTTAACTTAATGCAATTTGCAATTCATTAAGAAACTCAGTGATGAAGTCAGGAATATTTTCAGACAACACTTGGCTACAAAGTTCAGTTTCCCTTTCTTTATCTGCTGTTCGCTTCCTGGTATTAAACAAAAATTTCACAGTTGTGAAGGTGCCAACCTGCTTTTATTCAAATGGTGTTTTATCTTGGTTCCTCTGCATCTTGTGCATTCCTGATAATTAAACTTCAAAGTCAGTATTTGTTTTAAGAGAGTGTGAATTTGAGCGTCTTTGAGTGTGTTTGATCAGCTTTGTTGACTGCTTGCGTAGACAGGCCGTTTCTCATTCTGGTCTGCAAAGATCATATTCACAAATGGATGGACATTTTGTCTTTGACGTGAAAAGCGCAAGAGATTGTAAAAGGTGGCACAACTGGGCCACGCTGGATTTAATTCACACATCTGGAGACTTCTGCAGAGCAGGTTATGGTTTTCTTTCTCAACTGTTTTCACCTTACAAAGGTCCACCATGAGTTTTTCATCGTCTGGAGTATGTTATCACTACCTACACCTCACATCAAAGTTTGAACAACTGTAGTCTCAGAAAAAATCCTCTTGGAAGATTTTACTTGGACTCAAAGGAAAATTCCCTCAAATATGCTTCCAGTTGTGTTCTGTCAAGGAATGGTGTCTCTAATGCAATTAGTATAGATAAATCCGGTTAAATACCTACTGCTCACTAAAATGTGCCGCTTCCAGTCCTTCTTCACCCCTTACTTTGGGGGTTCTCTATAGTTCTCAGGGGACCAGCTAGGATTATGTGTACAGCTGAATAATAGTCCAAGTGGGACAGTAATGCTACGTACAGAAAGCTGGGAACCGCTAATTCCTTTAGCTTAATGCAGGGGGAACGAGGTCTGTATGCCTTCTTCCCAGCTGCATGAGAAAATAGCCCAGGGGCTTTGCTGGTGTCTCTGCCCTGGCTGTTCCTCTGCTAACCCATTCAGCCTTCCTCCTGTAGTGCAAGGAATTCCCTCATCATCAGATTTTGTGAACAGAGTTAGCATAATCTTAGATGATGATTTAGGGAAAACAGTCCCATTATGAATATATCCTGAATTTTTTGAGACTTCAGTAAACCGTTATTTGTCCAGACCTTTAAGGACTGTGAAATGCAAGTCTTGTGATTCTGATCTGGTGAAATCTGGTTTGTTACCTTGCTACTCATTTTTCTGCCAATAGAAGTCCAAACGAAATCAGATGTCGGAATACAGGGTGATGATATCTACTTAAAAATCATTCTAACACACTGGGAAAATATTTACAAGCTTCCAAGATGAGACTTTTCCTGATGAGGGAAATCAAAGAATAGTTTTCCCAGCAGGCCTGCAGTTAGCTCGTCCAAATTACTTCTGTTTTAATTGGCATGCATTTCCTTTAAGCAGCTAGAAGATGAAAAAATATTTTACTTGGGCTCTACGGGAATGGGAGCCTGTTCCTGAAGACACAGCCACTCAGAGAAAAGAAAACCAGCCAACCAACAAGTACTTCACATTTGTACAACAAAAATTCATGACATCTTTAACAAACAAAATCCCAGACCAAGGTGAAGACTTATATTCTGACCTTTTAATGAGAAAAATAAGGATAATATTTTACTCGGGGTTTCTAGTATGTGAAGTCTTTTGCTGCCTGAAGTGAATCTGGGCAGGCTGCTATTTTGTCTTTTTGTCTGCAGCATACTGTTGTTTTCAAACTGCACTTTAGGTGATTTTTTTTACCCAAATTTCTTGTTTCTAAAGGAAGCATTGGTAAGAATACATAAAAAGAAAAAAACCTTCATTAAAAACTTCTGCTTTTGCCTGGAAGAACGGTGTACCATTGTGTGTGAAATTAATTTTTCAGTTACTGGAGATTTTTATTTCTCTTGTGCTGAACATGCCTGTGGAGGACTGGTTTGCCTACAAATTGTTGTCATAGGGAATAGTGAGACTGAACTGAGGAGAAAATGACAGTGTGCTAGGATGATGTCAAAAGCTATGCGCTCAGGATTTGGGGAAGGTGACTTTTTGTGGCCTTGGAGGCATTTGATTGTAAATTAAAACCATTGAAGCACACCATAGATGATGGTCTTTGGATTGAAAGAGATTCAGTGGACCTTGAGTTAAACAGGTTGAGGAATTTTGGCCTGGAGGCCCTGGGGGGGACCCAGAGCTGCTCTGAAAAGAAAGGGAGAAGTCCTTGAGCTCCCTGGCTATTTCCCACCCTCTGTGCAATGCACCTTCTGCTGCTGAAACTCGAGGTTCGCCTAGCCTTGTTCCCTTCCACTGCTGGAGATGTTATTCCTCAGTTAGCTTAGGTCATAGGAGCGGGATTACTTTCAAATGCCGTTGGGTATCTTTTTGTGACCTAGTTATGCCGACTTGCCCTGTAACCTGTGGAAGTAGGCACTGCTAGCAGGAAATTCAGTTCACCTCATTTGGATGTCCATATTAGAAAGAGATCGGTCTCGGTTTAGAAGTGCCTGTTTCTCTCCAGAGAGCGTCTGGATCTGCAGCTGCTGTGAGGCAAAAAGTCTGGTAGATCGAGGCAGAGCTGAATCCCGTCAGGGAGGGTTTTCCAGTGATACGGTTCCTGAATGATGCCAGTGCTTTGTTTTGATTGAAAATACACAGGTATCACCTGCTTTTTTAAAATAAGAATTTCTTGGTAGTTCACCTGTACTATAACCACACCTTGAAAATATCAATGTTTTGAGTGTGTTTTGTAAAATAATCCTTCCCTTAACCTCCTCCCCCACAGAAACAGCAAACAAACACACCACACACACACACACACACACCCCCAAC
Organism: Tetrax tetrax; assembly: GCA_009806455.1. Taxonomy (NCBI): domain Eukaryota; kingdom Metazoa; phylum Chordata; class Aves; order Otidiformes; family Otididae; genus Tetrax; species Tetrax tetrax. The sequence continues at coordinate 154,003 of WHYT01015668.1, forward strand.
CTAGCGCAATTCTTAGATTTCCTGTGGAGGAGACTCTAGATTTCACCAATTTCTGGCAATTTGATCTATTTTGGAGATGCAAAGCCTGTAGCTCTGCGGGTGGGAGAATATTGCCGTGTGCCAGTCTCGAGTTTTCCATTCCTTGGCTGTAGTTAAACCGTGCAGGAAGGGTGAGGTGGGCATGTGTCAGTCGTGCGAACCTGAAGGGATTCAAGGATCGAATGAAGCCCACATATCTTGTTCCATGGGATTAGAGAGATGCGTTATCAGTGAATGTTAGTCATGCTTCGTGCTTTCTATATTTCACCATCTGCCTTTCAAAAATGTGAGTTGGTGTTTCCCTGGTGTCGTAACATTAGGTGAATCATGAAGAGCACAAACTCAAGAGATTTGGCTTTGAAGGACTGAAGGAAGCATAGACTTCATATTTATTGTTTATTGATTAGTATTTAAGCAGGGAAATGACTCAAACATGCTAAAAAGCTACAACACTCTCCGGCTGTGGCTGACAAGTGACAATGAATTTCTAAGAACAGAAGCAAATATATTAATGTATAGTGGTGGCACAGTGAGTCAGAAGAGATGCTTTGACAGAGAGTGGTGGACACATCCCACAGAAAAATCATGCAGACGCCTCTCAGGTCTCTTCACATCCCATCTCCTCTCCACTTCTCTCAGCCGGGCCGGGCCCAGTCGGGCCCAGTCGCCGCCCGGCGGGAGCCAGAGGGTGAGGGGTGCAAGGCCCACAAGGCTCGCGCCTCCCCCTCTCTGCCCCCGCTCAGTGTCTTCACATCTTTTTTTTTTATTATTATTTTCCCTTTCTGAAATCTGTTATCACAGAGGCGTTATCACTTGGTCTTAGGAATAGATTCTTTTTTGCACACTGGAAGTAAATAGCAGTGTGTCATTTTAGCTATTCACTATTGATGCCTCGTTTTTCACAACATTTTTCTGGTTATTCTTTTTCATGATCAAATCTGAGTCTGCTTTTTGATGTGTGTGTCAGCAGAAACTTCGAGATGAAACAAAGAAGAGTCTGAAATGCTGATTTTAGGAAGGGGAGGGCATATCATCAGTGGAGGTTGTGGTGATTCAGTGCCTCTTGGGATGAGGTCTGTTTCGCTGGTCTTTGTGGTATTGCAATGCTGTGATTTTTTTCAAAATAATGCTACAGGCTGATGTTCTTTCTATTCAGAATAGCGACCCATCCTGTTGAAAAACAGCTAAAGCAGTAAGTAAGGTCTCTTCTGCATGCTGTGCATGGGGAATTGTGTAGCAATGAGTTGATAGTGTGAACACTGTCCAGCGTGTAAGCATGGCAAGTGTTGTTGACGGAGCAGAATTTCTCCTGCTTGACAAATAAAAGCCCTTTTTAATTACTGCTTCCAGTTTCTTTATTGCTCACTGTAAGCTGCATTTTGTGCTGAAGTTCTTCTCTTCTCATGAACTTGAAAAGCAGTATGTGAAATCAAGGTTGGCAGAAATTCTTAGCAGTAGAATATATGTCAATAAATCGGATGGGTAGACGTACGTAGCAGTTGACTGCTATTTTAATTGCATTCTGTAATATTGCAGTGAAACTTTGGTACCTCCCCCAGGTTTTTTTTTTTTTTTTTTTCCTTTTTTCCTTCCCTCCACAGAAATCAAAGGAATGTTGGGTTTTTATCTGTAAATGAGAGGGCTGGTAGAAGTTCAGTTTGTCTAATTGAGCGAGGTGTATTAGCTCCAAAGCAGATAATGTCACTGTGGGCAAAGAGGAATTAATGCATACGTGGGCCTGATCTCTCTTGCAAATGCAGTGGAGATACCAAGCCTACATGTTATGTTAACTCTACGTGGGCAGGAGATTAAAATTGTTGCGCACGTATAAAATTAGGACTTGAAACATTTCAGGATCCTCTTTATGTGTGTAGTCATTTCCACTGCGTATTGCTGTACCTGGTCAAAGTTCATATTTTGAACTTTCTGTGGCAGGTTTGTCAGTCATTAGACTGATGGTGTGCTATTTTAAAGATCTTTTTTATTATGAGAAAAGCGTTCTGAGACCTATAGATTAGACAGTACACACGCACTAACCCGCTTGAGGCAAAAAAGAAACCTTTAATCTCTCTTAAAACTCTCTGTGCCAAATATAATAGCTGGTTTCAGCAGTATTTAAACCAACTTCATTAGAATATGGGAAGGGAAGACAGGTTTTAAAGGCTGGTTTTAGCAAGTAATCAACTGGCTCCCAGATGGTCCGAATGTGACTTGTTCAACACTGCACATGGTAAAAAAATTAAATAAATAAACTAAACCCAGCCCAACGCCAGTCCCCTGCGTGCGTGTGCATCTGTGCGTGCCTGCGCGTGCTGGCTCTGTGCTGGCGCGGCGGAGCTGCGCGGGCGAGTGGGCTGGCGGGCAGCGCTGCGGGAGCGGAGCCCAGCCGCCGCCTTCTGCGAGGCGCAGCTCTGGCTGCGCGCGCCAAGGCGCTCCAGTGCTTTATCTCCTCTCTGGGCTACGCTCGCTTGCGCAGAAGGCAAGGCCGCGAGATGTAATGTATTTAAATGTATTCTGAATTTGTAATAGCGGCTCTCGTTTTTCCACCAGTTTTACCCGTCCTTGCACCGCAAAGCAGTTTTGCTTCATCTCCTGATGAAAAGCAGTAGTGTTTAACTAATTTTTGTTACCTTGTAGCCTTTATGGGAGAGTCTTTGTTCGTGTCAGATGAAAGATTGATGTGGCTGTATGAACCAGAGCACATACTGGAGGTGCAGCTAGCATGCTGGACTAATCACTTACTTATTAATATTCATGAGCCATCTCATTTAGCGGATGCTCTTGGGACTTGATTAAAGTAAGCAACGCTGCTATTGGTGCTCTAGCTGCAGAGAGCTTTATCTAAGACAGAGCTGGTGTTCTCCTTGTCGATGCCAGCTCTGACTACCCTGTAGCATTTTACAGGGCATCTCTGCAGTGGTTTTGCATAGCTTCTCTTATACGGCAAGTGAAACTGCAACGACAGAATAAATTTGAAATCACCTTTGTAAAGCGTTATTGCTTGCTCTTGTAATGAGCCCTTTCTGTTTCTTCCCAAAGGTCCAGAGGAAGAAATGACCATGTAGATTCTACAGCTTGGGTGCAGCATAATGGCAAATGGTGAATGGAGCGGAGCTGGTCTGCAGCCTTGAAAGCAACCGTTCTGCGGACCGCTAGTCAGTCAGGGACACCTTGCACGCCAGAGGCATTCTCCACGTCGCTCGCTGGACACACACTGGATTCTTTTTAATTTCTTAGGTTGGAATTCAAGATTCCTTTCCTTCGATTTTTAAACAGTTTTAAGATTGTATCAACTATAACGAGTGGAGCAATATAATCAGCAACAATGGGTGACATGACCAATAGCGATTTTTATTCCAAGAACCAAAGAAATGAGGCCAATCATGCAGGAGAGTTTGGATGCACACTGCAAGAACTGCGCTCCCTCATGGAACTTCGAGGGACAGAAGCAGTAGTAAAAATTAAAGAGACATATGGGGAAACAGAGGGGCTCTGCAGACATCTGAAGACATCGCCAACAGAAGGTAAGCATATTTCCTTTCAGTTGAATAGGGGGACTTTGCATAAGTACTCAACAGATAGTGAAAGAAAGAGAAAGCTGGACACAAAGAGTCTTCAGAGAAGACTAGCTATAGTTAAAGCTAGCATGACAATAAAAGAGGTGTTATTTATTCAAACAGCTAAATGCATTAATTCTTCCTTAAAAGGCAGACAAAAAAATGAGCACCTGTTTTATGGTGTCATGGCATTTATGGTTCTTGGGGGTAAGATGGTGAAGGCTAGTTGCTTCAGAAGAAGCTTTCTAGGTATTTAGACATTTTGAGAGTATGAAATGACCTTTTGAGATCTACATTATGTTACTTTTTAGATCAATATGTAATATATATGTTATCAATATATGACCATATCAATGTTTTTATTAGTTGGACTTCTTTTGTATGTATAATTAAACTCCTTACCTTCTTATGGTTAGTAATAACAATCAGAACTTTTCAATATCTGTTCTTCTAAGTGGTTTTGGAGTTCTCTACCTGATCATCAGCTATTAGTCTAGTTTTCGACACTCATCCCAAATATCTCCCCATAAAACATTGACAATGGTGGGATGTTTCCCTCTACTAGTGGAATTTTCCTATTCACCAATTCTTCCTCTTTTAGTGCAAGTAAAATTCTATTTAATTCTAAGAATAGTATTTTCATCTCCAGGGAATATTAACGTTATTGGAAATCATACGGTCTTTGAGTCTGTAATATTTATCTTGTCTTGTAAAGTAGCCATGATGTTAGTTTTAAGTTACTTTCTTTTTCAAGAAGATGGAAGTGTTGACTTTATTCCATTCTCTCATTTTTTTTAAAGTAATCATTTAGTTACCTCCTCTGTTTAAAGGCTCGAAAGCCTTGATTTATTGGTGGAATCATAAACAAGTCAGTTGTAGCATCACATAGTATGATATTATAAATTATACTAGTCCCGAAAGAGCAGCTATCAATGCCTCGTCTTTAAGTAAATTCTTTGTCCTACACTTGATTGTATACAGTCTCAATATCGTTTAAACATTATAAACTATAAAGCTGTGAACAGTACCTTTTTCAGCAAAGGATTATTAAGCTAATTCTGTTTTAAAACGAACAGCAAACTCCGATGATGCTTCAGCATTCGCGTGCAATCTTGTAGTCTAGACGGACTACTGGCAAATGGAACATTTTCTAACAGGTCTATCCCGTTTTCTAGCCTTGCCCCCATATCTGATCCTTCAGACAGGACCTTTGTTCCTCCCTGGAGGTTACTCCCAGTAGGCGGGCTGAGGAAGGAAAATGAGACCCTGCCCCTTGTCTGGGATTTCCGGATGTCCGTCAGTCTTTCAGAGAGTGGCCTAACAGCTGTTTGCACACCAGAGAATCAACTGTGCAGAGAATATGCAGCAACTCTGACATATCCCTGACACATCTGAGGAACTCCAGGCAGAAGTGCAGGATCTTTGTATTTACATGGCAGAATAAACACCGATTTATAAATATCCCACTAGGTACTCAGCATCTTAAATATCCCTCAGCAGTTATAGAATGTCAAAGCTGAAGTCTCGGTCTGAGTGAGCTGAGATCACTTCAGTGACTTCAGTAAAGTTTTGCCAACTCATTCTAGTGATTACCTTGTCAATGTGAACTTCAAAGGAAATGTTAATTGCATTATCTGTTCAATTTATGACATCAGGGAAACTTAATTCCTCATGTCGGAACAGAGTGTATGGATCCGACTAGTGTGGCGTGCTGACTCCAGCAGTAATCTATATCTGATACTTCAGATAAGGTAACCTTCCTCTAAGCCTTACGTGCACTTCATCACTTGTGCATTAGGGAAAAACATTTCCAGCTTCAAATGGCAATCAGCATAGCCTTGGAAGCAGGAAGACTCCTGGGTTTTAATTTTAAATTAGGTCACATAGTAGGAATTGCCAGACACAACTTATTTTTAATTGTTTTGCTTGGAAAAATCTTTCTAAGAGGGAATCTTTCTGAAATATATCATGTCAAACTCAGAAATTTTCATTAAAGAGAAAGTACCCATAAGAATTCAACAGAAAAACTTTAAAGGCTTATGTCAAATACAAGCATGTTTAGACATAAGTCCCTAGCCATTGCTTTTCTTGTATCCAAGCACAGTGAGGAAAATTAAAATACAGTGAAGAGAATATTCTTGAAGAGATGACAATCCTTAAAGGAAAGAAATGTAGTAGTTTCTAATATGGAAATAGAATTTTAACACTGAGTAGACATGATTTACAGATAAGCTATTGACATCCATAGTGGAGGCTCTCATAGAGTTATGTCGTCTGGTATTTGCGGCAAACAATGGATTCCCCATGGAATATCTTTATGATATTCCATAATTTGCCATTATGCCTGAAAATCACTTTTCCAACCAGCCTCTTTTTTGGTGAAGCACTGTTCTTTTTTATTTTTTCATTTGGAATGCTGCACATTTTACACAGTTTTATGAAGAGTAACAGAATAAGCATTACTGCAGGGCATTTCTGCTTTCAATAAACTCTTGCTGAGCAAGAGTCCTGGGTAAATACGAATAAAACAGCAAAAAGGACTTGACTGTAGAATTTGGTTCTTCTCAGGCTTGTAAGCTTCTTCCGAATTTATTTTTGTAAAGTCTTTGTCGTTTTGTGGGATATGGCTTAAGTAGTTACTGGAACAGAGGAAAAAAAATGCATCCTGGAAGCAGTCACGTTGTAATTTACTAAAATGTGGTCTAATCTGAATTTACTGGCTTACTCAGTATTTAGAACATGAGAAGTAGCAATTAGCTCAGAGTTGACTCTGGAATTCGTTTACCATGTTAATATCTGATGTACCAGCTATAGACCAGTAGAATCAGTCACTTACACTCAAAGTGCCTTTTTGAAGCTCTGTTTTCAAGGCCTTGAACTTTGCAAGGTAAGATGATTTATGCATAACTCAAATGTTATTTACACTGTTGTGAAGATACCCTTACCAGTGTTTTCTGAACTCATGTATTAATTCAGTGTGGAGCTGTAAAAGTCTGCTGTATGTTGAGCAGAATAATATTTGCATGCTGAATGAACTTGTAACTTTATTGTGGATTCCAAGGCTTCAGTCTCTTTAAATTTTCTTTGATCCCTTTTCCAACTGCAGATGCAGTGTGGATCCTAGCTCTCAGTTATGCCTGAGGGATTTCCTACATTAAAGTCATTGTATTATAATGAAAAGCTACCATTTAAGGGCTCATAAAAAGAACCTCCCCGAAAATCTATGGAAATACTTTATATGAAAAACTACAAATATGTGTCTCCTGGAGTTTTCTTTAAAAATATTTTTATTCAAATTACTTTCACTTTCGTTATTCTGTTAATGCAGGAAATAAGCAGGATCTAGCTGTCATTTTGCAAAACAACGCTGAATCCCCCACTGGGCAGAGCTGTGATGACAGTTGTATAATTTTCCATGCTATCTGAGTCTCTGAGGCCCACTCGAGCATTAGTGATACCTTCTAAAGGACAGCTGGTAAAATGTGATGAGTTAGTTGGATGAATACCAAATGAGGCTGGAATCCTCGCTTTCCAATGCTTAACTGTATTTTACCCACTATTTTATGTAGTGTGCACCAATTTACACTAAGTTTTTCTTCTACATTCCCTTCGCATTACAAAAATGTTTATAAGAATACGTTAGGGAATTAACTTCTGTGATTTCTTGCTTAAAATACCCGGATGCGGTAATTTCCAATGTGTGTGAAAAGTGAGGCTGTGTCTAACAATGCTTCTTTCATTTCTATGTAAAGAAAAAACTTTTCCTGTGGTGATACCTGTGTGATCAGGCCCGAAACAGCAGCTCCAAAGGATGTTACACATTGGTGACAATGCTGTAGCACTATAGGAGAAGTTTGTCTCTTGGTGTTTAGCAGATACTCAGTAGGCTAAGCTTCTAGAAATGGTCTAGTGGAGTCCAAGAACATTTCAGATGTGACCAAATTATGGGAGCCAGTGGAACTTATTTTTAATATGAAAAAAAAATGCAAGTTGGGGGTTTTTTTAGCTGTAGTTCTCTTAGGATACTGTAAAAAGGCTTCACGTCAAGAGAAAGTCTCAATTAGCAGTTAAATGGTAATATTTCTAGTACAGAAGTTGACTTTTTAATCCTCGTGACTGCCCTTAGTTAAGACACATACAAGATAAGGTACTCTCTCTTTTCAAGCGCAAGGTTGTTATATAGGAGGGAAGTCTTTTACAATTTTAACTGTGAGGTAGAGGATGAAAGACTGAATACAACAAAATTAACCAGTTGCTTTACGTGCTCACTAGTTTTGCCTCTATAAAAATACACTGTCAATAACTGAATATTATGTTTTGAAATAATGAAATTATTTTTAAAAAAAAAACCCTGTGTTGCCAGCTTTCCTAAGGTAGATTTTAAGAATTTGGTTGTGAGGCAGCGCTGAAGCACTTTGGAAATCTTCAAAGCAGTGTATCAAAAGCGGTGTAAAAGGAGACCCACACGTCCCCTCTTCAGATCACCGTACTGGCTGATTCCTTGTCCTTTTTTGTGGTGTGAAAACATAACTTGTAGTTCGGGCCGATCTGCCAGCGCACCCAGGCACGAAGCCAGACTCCCAGTACACATCTAGTCCTTATTTGTGCGTGTTCTCTCCCCATGGAAGGATTGCTTTAAACAATGGGAACAGCCTTCCCCGTGAAAAAAAAGCCTTCAGTATTGTCACGGTGAAGGCCTCTGAGGGTTGCATGGGAAAAAAACCCCACCAACCTTTAAGCTCGAATTTCACCTAGCTCTGCACGCAGTGAGGTTGAGCTGGTAGGAGCTTGTGATAAGTTGACGTTTTTCTGTAGTCACTTCAGTAAACACTGGCAGGTTGTGCTGGCCGGCTCAGGTCCCCGCAAAGCCCCTCTGGGTGTCCCCTCTGCCCCCGGGGGCCGTGCCTGGCCAAGTTACGGACTGTTTCACTGAGAGCCTGGTTGTCTGAGAAGGAAGGCGCGTTCTGGATGCACCTTCATTTTGAAGTTCCCGTTTGCAGTTGCCGAACCCCTGACAGGTACCACAGATGGATTGGTACTGCCTGTACCTTTGGGGAGGTGCCCGGGAAAGCCCGAACGGTGCCTGCCTCCCTGGGCCCAGCGGGAAGCACGGGAAGGGGCAGGCGGTGTGCGCTGGGGCCTGCCTTCCGCACCTTCCCCGCCTGCGCCCCGGGGCTCCTGTGCCCCCGCACTCTCGCTGCAGAGAGAAGCCCTGACGCTGTTATTCTTTATCTGGCTCTTTGCAGTTCTGTTCTGTGGGGAAACGCTGGGTCTGACCCAAGTTCCCATGAAACACCGTAGTTGTAGTAGGTCTTTCAAGATTGTGAACAGATGGAAAAAATCTAGGCGAGTTGGTTGTGTGTTAATAACTTGTGCGAGGCAAGGAGTTTTGCTTTGGCATACGGCACTGTCTCAAAGTCCTGTATAACGTGCCCGTTACAGTTGTAATACTTGGCCTTAGCGAGGCTGAAGTTGGCTCTCACATTTCTGTGTTTCAGCACAGTGCCACGCAGATGTAGCCGTTTAGGGATTTCCGCAGCACGCTCCGGGGACCCATGCAGGATTAGGGGAAACAGTTCTGTACGTTCGACGTTCCTGCTGTAGGTTATATATCCATAAAATAATATCTACATGTTTAATGATTTGAGAGGAGTGCATGGAGCACTCTTGGCAACTGCCGCTATTTTCCTTATCTAGTATTTCTATTGTTTGTGTAATGGAACAGCAAACATTTTTCCAAAGGTTACCCAAACATAAGTATCTCAAATGAATGGCTTAGATTTTTGGAAGTGATAAGTACCATTTCATTGCTCGTTTTTTTTCTGGGTTTTGGCATGTAGTGCCTCTTGCTGATTTACTTTGGCTTTGTTCTTTTACTTGTAGAAAACTAGAGAAATGTTGCATGATGCATTTTCCCTGTGAAGCTTTTAAAATAAGCTAGATCACCTGCCCCTTTGAGAATCCTAAATGGTTTGTGAAAAGCTTCTCTTTGTGTAACCAGGATTGCTTTAAAGCTTAGGAAAGAAAGAAGGCAAGTGAGTGTCTTGTATTGGGTAGCGTCAGAGATTTTCTGAGGCTGGTGCTGATTTATTTATGTGATTACCCAGGAGGTCATCTTCCTCTCAATGATTATCTTACTTTAGCAGGTGTGGCCCTTTTAGAAAGGAGGCTATTTTCACACAAACTTAATTCCCCTGCCCTTTAAGACAAGTACAGTAAATACATGCGGGCCGTGTTTACTAACTGCAGACATACATCCTGCTGTTGCACTCGTATTTAGATGAACACAATAATAAGTGGGCGTGAGATTTTGCACCTATTTTGCACAGGTCTAATGTTTGTTTGTGGTAATTAGCTCAATTACAACTACAATGTGTTGTAAGTCAAAAGAAAGTCTGACCCAGTAACTTTTTCTTTCCCTCTTTTTTCTAAAGAGGTTATTGCAGGTTAACATTCGCCATAACGTATCGTGCCACGGGTTTCTCCTTGATCTAAATACGATGGTGCAATACAGTATGTCATTCCCTTTTTACAAAATAATAAGTGATGGAAAGTGTTGCCATTACATGGTGCAGTTGATAAATGTGTAATCCCATTCGTAGAAATAGTGGTTTGAGTATTTTGGTATAACTAGCTCATTTATTGTGTGAAAAAAGATGAGGGCAGATCTTTAACATAACGGCAACAGTGTACGTAATGATGGGGGAAATAATTTTTAGATTTCATAAATGCTGGCAGTTACGTCAGTTGTCGAAACTGCAAAGCAGGATTACGTTAGCGGTGCTCCCTCAGGAAAAGGCAATTAGTCCTTTGCTTGGAGGATCAAAAAGGTGTTCTGTTGTGTGCGCTTTCGTGCACGCGTATCAAAGTGGTTTCTGTGCCCGGAAGGGAAAAGCTGTGCGTTTTATCAGTGACGACACAGAAGGACCTGGAGGGAGGAGAGGAGCGTGAGCTGCTCCTGAGCTGTGTGGCAGCCTTTCCTTTGCAAAGCATGCCTGTTTTCCATGGAGCCTGTGTAAGAGTTACAGCACTGAAGAGGGAAAAAAAATTGCCTAATGAATACCTTGCTTCTATTGTATTGCAGGGCTCAGAAATCCATAAATATTTATAGTGTGTCAGCCCTGAGTGAGGGCTGATTTATCTTCATTTGGTTCTTGTTTTGAGAAAGCTGCAGGAAGAAAGCAAAGTCCATTATACCAAGTGAATAATCCAATCGATGTAGCCAGTTTGCTCTTGATGAAATTAAGCTTTGTCTTTGCAGTATATCAGAGAGAGTGAAGGAGGTTTTTTGCCTTCTTTTGTCAGCGCCCTATGAAAGCAAACGGTTGACATGCAGTGGTTTTATCCTTTGGTGACTGGCCCTGCTAGAGGAAACATAAGACCACAGCCCTTAATCAGTTGTCTCAGCTGACGCTTACAGGGGGGCAAAACGTGCTCGCTTTACAATGCCACCTTAAAATTTAAAGATAAAAAAAATTACCTGAATCTCTATTAGGCATTCTCAAACTTTTTGCCAAGTGTCACTGCTAGCAGTGATGCTGCTTCCCATTGAGCCATGGGAATTGGAAAATTTTGCCACTAAAGTCTTTGTGAGGATCATCTGTGGACTGGACAGGTGAGGACAATGCCGTTCCTTGCAGTAATGGCAATTTTGAAATGTGTTTTTATTCAGCATTGCACTTACGATTTTTCATGAAAGGGGATTCTTGTTATTTGTTGAAAGTGAAGAAGATTTTTGGATAAAATGGGCAGTGGCTTTCAATATCATAGAATCATAGAATCATAGAATGGTTAGGGTTGGAAGGGACCTTCAAAGGTCATCTAGTCCAACCCCCCTGCCAGGAGCAGGGACATCTCCAACCACATCAGGTTGCTCACATCCTCATCCAACCTGGCCTGGAATGTTTCAAGGGATGGGGCATCCACCACATCTCTGGGCAACCTGGGACAGTGTTCTACAACTCGCATTGTAAAAATTTTTTTCCTAATATCCAATCTAAATCTACCTCCCTCTATTTTAAAAACATTACCCCTCATCCTGTCACACCAGGCCCGGCTGAACAGCCTCTCCCCATCTTTCTTGTAGGCCTCCTTGAGGCACTGGGAGGCCGCTCTCAGCTCTCCCCGGAGCCTCCTCTTCTCCAGGCTGAACAGCCCCAGCTCTCCCAGCCTGGCCTCACAGCAGAGCTGCTCCAGCCCTCTCAGCATCTGCGTGGCCTCCTCTGGACCCTCTCCAACTGGTTCATGTCCTTTTGGTGTTGGGGACTCCAGAGCTGGACGCAGTGCTGCAGGTGGGGTCTCACCAGGGCAGAGTAGAGGGGCAGAATCCCCTCCCTCGACCTGCTGCCCACGCTCCTCTTGATGCAGCCGAGAGCCGGTTGGCCTTCTGGGCTGCAAGGGCGCATTGCCGGCTCATGTTGAGCCTCTCGTCCACCAGCACCCCCAAGTCCTTCTCCTCAGGGCTGCTCTCCATCCATTCTCCGCCCAGCCTGGATTTGTGCCTGGGATTGCCCTGACCCAGGTGCAGGACCTTGCACTTGGCCTGGTTGAACTCCATGAGGTTGGTACGGGCCCACCTCTCCAGCCTGTCCAGGTCCCTCTGGATGGCCCCCTCCCCTCCAGCGTGTCGACGGCACCACACAGCTTGGTGTCATCGGCGAACTTGCTGAGGGTGCACTCTGTCCCACTGTCCATGTCCTGACAAAGATGCTGAACAGGGCCGGGCCCAACACGGACCCCTGAGGGACGCCACTCGTGACTGGTCTCCACTTGGACATCGAGCCGTTGACCACCACTTTCTGAGTTTATAAAGGTGACATGAGTGGAAAATAAAGCCAAAGATGTATTTTTGGCAGTCAACTCAGTGTGCTTCCAAGACAAATGTAACTGCATTTCCTCAATACCGATTTCCTTTAACGTGATGCATTCATAGTTTCTGACTTGCATTCTAAGTATCTCTAGAAATTATTTCTACCCTGTCTCCAGTAATGTTTTCCCACATCTACGTGGGTGTTCTGGAAACTATGCTTGCAGTTGCAGATCCTGAAAGGTGTAAGGACAAAGGTCTCCCCATGCATTTTGAAAAACTGATGATTACCTCTGCCATAAAGAACCTGTTTTCACTGATGATAGATTACGTAGTCTGGCATACCTTGCAGCATGGTATAGTAACTTTCTTTTTAACTTTTAAAGAAAAAAAAAAATCCTTTCTGAATGCTCATTAGGAATTCTATTCCTTGTCCTTGCCTCGGAGCTGGTAAAACAATGCCTTTTAATGTCCTGTCCTCGTTGCCAGTCCAGAACTTGGCAGTGCCACCACAGATTATATTAAATGCACAGCGTTTCTGTTGCATAATAGAAAGAGCTGGGTGTACGTAGCTGCTATTTCTGTAACAATAGCATTTACTGGCCCTTGTTTCCTCTTTGCTTTCAAATGAAATTCTTCAGGGACTGCAGAGACTCTTTTCCTCTGTGGATTATGAGCTGAGTCAGTTCTGTTAAAAGACTCGAAAACCCGAGTTTCCGCGGGCTGTGCTACTCCTTTGATTGTTCCTTTTGCATTTTGTGTCAATCGCTCCTCCCCACCGCTTCCCACGGAGGAACCGTCTGTCAGTGTGAGGGCAGTTCAGGTATAGGCCTCTAAGGTACCAGAAGACTGAAAAACGGAACAGTTAGAAGGAAAACGGACCAAATTTACAGAGTAATTCAAAAGCTGTCATGATTCTTTTTTCTGATTAGCACTGGAAATGAGGGAAAATAGGGAACAGCCCACTTCGTTAGAGGTGTGCTTGACTTTAAGTAGTTACAGAAGAGTAAGAGAGGAGAATTTTCTTACCACATTCGGTAAGTATCCTGTTAACTGCAACACATTTCCACTTTGACTCCATAAATGAGGGCATAGCTCCTCAGGTTGGGTACTGCTTGGTCAGGATCGTGTCAACGTTAACGCAGGAAGACAAATGTATGGTAGTGCTCTGAAATTACAGCGCCGCTATTAAGTTAAAATCTTAGCACTTAGCATAAGCATTATTTCAGGCACCTCAGTTAATTCTTTCCTTAAACAATACAACAAATCTACTTGTCCTTTTTTTTCACAATTTTTCTAGCAGTTTCAAGTCGTTACCTGTGTTTGGAAGTTCAGGTGGCGAACTGGATCACCATCAGTTTTCTTTGTGCCATCCTCACTTTAGTCGTGTGTTGGCCCTCCCCCTTTCTCTGACACAGGGTCTTGATTTTAAAGGAATGATGAGTCCTTTCTGAGCCGCTGGTGGGGTTTTGTTTGTTTAATTACACTGCAGTATTTTTGTATTCATTTAAAAAAACCTGAAGTGGTAGAGAATAGTTGCATTACATCACCGTTCTGCTTTGCCAGCGGGGGCATGGCTGTCGCATGGTTTTGCAGAGGTCATGCGGCTTGACGCTCGTCATCCTGCGTTATTGCAGCCAAAATAGATGTCTTTTCTTGAACCGTATTAGCCCGTGGAAACCTTGGAGTGCATAAAGGTGACCGTCTTGGTGAAAATCACTCCTGTTAGTGAGTGATAATTGATTAAAAGGATAAAACAGTGGTGAAGAGGCTGGCCAGATCAGAACCTATTCTTTTCACTATGCAAATGGCCTAGTTTTCGCTTAAAGAAAAACCTCAAAACACTTGGAAGCCACCCCTGTTTCCTACAAAAGTATGGTGTAAATTTGGAAGACTACCCAAGTGTTAAGGTGCGCTCGCCTGCTGACTTTGTACAAATCTCATGAGATGACGGTGACGTCCCTGGGCTTTCCTTTGTTCTATTGTTTTCTCACGTCAGTGAGTTTGCACGGCTGCGTTCAGCAGGTGCAGGGGCAGTCTGACAGAGCTGACCCTGTCGCTTGGCTCATTACAGCCCAGCGAGTAGACGTGAAGTGAACTGCAGGACAAGGTGCTCAGTTACGAGTGCAGAACAATTGCTTTGCAGACTTAAGAGATAATATGCTGAAGGAAACCCTAAAAGTAGATTATTGGGGATTGCCAGTATAAGGGGCACATCAAACCGGAGCGGTACAGTGCTGCACGAGCGCTGTAGCTGGCCCTGGGACATTAAATTTGCTTGGCCTTGCCAGTCACTAATGCTTCTCAGCTCTCGGTGCTGAAGGACTCTACAAATAATTTTTGAGATTTACAAGATTGCTAAGGAGAAAAGTATAGACAAGCTGTTACTTTTGTTCCCAAGGTAATCTCTGTGATTGAATTACACTCTCTGCTGCTTCACTTGCCTGTAAATATGAAAGCCAGTCTGCGCCAACCCACAAAGTAAAATCCATAACCTGAAACTACAGAAGTGAACTGTCACCCAAACCCACCATGCACGCTGGCTCCTAACACGGATATGAATATATGTTGTGTTGCCAGAGACTTTTAGCTTAGCTTAGCTTTAGTTTTTTACTCAGTTATAGCTGAGTAAGTGCAAGGGCTGTGCAAAGATCACTTGTTTTCTTCAGTGAGTTGCTCCTCCTGGTCTGTTTTTTGTTTAATGCTATAGCTTAGCTGAAGTAATTTGCCTAAATATGAAATATCAGATGGCAGAATTTGTTAAGGTCAAATCGTCTTATTGACTGTTTTAAAGTAACCTCCCACTAGAGGACAAAGAACATACCCAGTTTGTTTACATGCATGTGCACTACTGCTCCAAAATGCTGTATACAAGCTGAGAATAAGCCCGTATTAATGTCTGTGTTGAATGTTAAAAAAAAGTCTTGGAAGAAATGGAGATTTTCTGCCTTCAACCCTGAAGAGTGTGCATGGTAAAAAATCTGGAGAGTTTGAAGTGATTTAAAAATAACTCTTACAACAATAAGTGTTTCAACATTACCAACATACATTCTCTTAAGGTGAAATCAGTGTGTTGGGTTTTTTTCCCCCTCAAACCTAGATGTTATTTTTAATTCCTGATGTTAATCCTGTTTAACAAGGGTATCACTGTGGTATGTTTTGCCATGAGATGCTGGCAGTGCTTTCTGCTGCCCCGCTTTTCCAGAGGTATTGATGCTGACATCAACGTTGCTGCAGCTAGCAGCTTAAAATTATGGAGAGAAAGATGTTGGTTCTTGCTATGCGGTGACATTAATTCTGCTTCCTGGATGTAAAAATCTTTACATGTCTCCTATTCTGCTTTTCTCTCCTCTAAATCTTCCCATGCTCCGCAGCTGCTGAGGGGACACCTCACCTTGCTCTGTGGACGAGAAACGTCCCTTCAGGGGTGATGCCGGCCACGCTCTTATGAGTCACTTGCAGCCACCGTTTGCTGTGCGAGGATGACTGCTGGCGTCCTTCCCTGGAAAATCCATCAAGCACTTTTGCAAGGCTGTCATCTTTCTGTCTAGTCATGGTCATGTAGTGACAGCAAACTGAATTCTAAATGAGGTATTTAAAATGAATGCCCCGAATCTGGGACCCAGTTTGGGATCCCTGAAATTTCTTGTTTGATTGGGTCGCTATTGTGTCATGATTTTGTGGAGGGCCACGCGGATGAGGAGAGGGCTGGAGCAGCTCTGCTGTGAGGCCAGGCTGAGAGAGCTGGGGCTGTTCAGCCTGGAGAAGAGGAGGCTCCGGGGAGAGCTGAGAGCGGCTCCCAGTGCCCAAAGGGGGCTGCAGGGAAGGTGGGGAGAGACTCTTCAGCAGGGCCTGGGGTGACAGGACGAGGGGTCATGGTTTCAAAACAGAGGGAGGCAGATTTAGATTGGATATTAGGAAAAATTTTTACAATGCGAGTTGTAGAACCCTGTCCCAGGTTGCCCAGAGAGGTGGTGGATGCCCCATCCCTGGAAACATTCCAGGCCAGGTTGGCCGGGGCTGTGAGCAACCTGATGTGGTTGGAGATGTCCCTGCTCCTGGCAGGGGGTTGGACTGGGTGGGCTTTGAAGGTCCCTTCCCACCCAAACCCTTCTGTGATTCTGTGATTTTATGATTCTATGATTTAGTGAGGCCTTCCTCCTCTCTTACTCTTGTTTTGAGCGGTTTAACTTGCATTGTTGCTTAAAAGTAATGAATTTTATTTGAGGGACTTCTTCAGCCTTCCAAGATGTCTTAAAGGATTCAGTTGCATGAGGTTGCCATGATATCTTCAAGACAACATTTTTGCCAGCTTGATTTGAATTTGGGAGGGTTCATTCTGTTGTTAAAAATAGACAGCACGTCTTACCTGCCTGGGACTGTCCATGAAAGTCGTGGTAGCCTTGTTGGACTAACAAGCGACCGGTGGTGGCTGACTGGAGTGAAATTGTTCTTCTTGCTGATGTTGCGATGCGAGCGAAATCCCTAGCGTATGTGCAGTTATCCAGGCAAAGTGAGCTTTGGCCGGTTCTTCCTGTCTGCTGGGGGAACAGGTTTGAGCTCCATTTGCTGAAGTTGCTGTCTCTCACATCAGAAAAATCTCCCTCCGAGAGCGGGATTGCCAGTGTAGCAGTATAACATTATTTAAGGTATTTCTTGTGATCTTTTTCACAAATTCTTTAGGTATGTATTTTAAAATTCTCTTTCATTATTTTTACTGTAGTAGAAATGAGGGGGAAAAAAATCTCCAAAAATAATTCTTATAGGCACAGGAGCTTTCTGCAAAGTTACTTCGTCTTACTCCAGAAAGAGGGTCAGACCTTCATCAGAAGGGGCCTGCAAGCCTCCTGGGACAGAGGAGGGCGTGGAGAGCGGAGCCCGAGGAAGCCGGTCGCAGATCCTCGCTCCTGAGCACTCGACTGCTAGGAAAACACGCTGGGTGTTCAACTTAGCACACCTGCCGTGAGACAACAGCATTCTAACGGGTTATAAATAGCAAACAAATAAATATTGTTTGCTCTAGAAGGCGTTTATTTGTATTACAAATTCTCCATGATTTCTTGTGTTTGTGAATAATTGCATATGTTCGTGTGAGCGGTCGATAATGATAGAAATGTTGCCCTGATAAAGTTAAGTAATGTAGTTATCCAACTGTGATTGATTCAGGACAAAGCAAAACATTAAATTGCATGTACAAAAACTAAAACTGCTTGGAAATGGATTTTCTGGAATTCTTTTTTTCCCCCCCGCTCAATGTGTTCAAGCTTGCAGGCAAAGTAGTGTATCCATTCATTTGGTAGATAAAAGTAGCAACGTTTATTCTGGGAAATTTCTAGTGAGATCTAGAGGACTGGAAGGAGCTATAAACCATTTCTGCATTCTTTAGTATGTAAGACTTACATGGCCGTGCAAATATGTGCCCTGTTACAAATATCTGTATTTTCCATGTTTAAAATTCAGTATACTGTTCCTAGTTGTGGACTTTTCCATATCTGAATTTATGCTTATCAGCAATCTGAAAGAACTAACGCCAGAATTATATTCTGTCATGATTTCATACCAAACTATTCCTTGTTCAGATTTCTTTGCTTTCTTCCATTGTCCTTTGACTGTATCAGTTCTCTCCTGATAATACTTTCTTTATTGCTCATTTACTTTTTCTACCTGTCTGGTATTTTTTTCTGTTCTATTGCTTCCTGGAGGACCTTCTCAAAGATTTCTGCTTTTGAATTGGTTGTGAAATTATCCTTGTGGCCTCAGGCAGTTCCTCTTTTATTACAAGAGATCCCCCTTCAAAGTCTTTTGGGAAGACTCTGTACTTTCTGGTATTGATCAGGTCGTGTGTCGGGCATTTCTCCTATGTGAACTTGGGCCTTTTGGCAGAACTTTATCTTTTTTATCTGCTTAGGTTGCTCTACAGAACGGTGGTGACCCATTGAATATTACTTGTACGACTGGTGGATGATGACTGCATTATTCAATGATGAATGCAGTATTCAATCTTGGCAGCAGAGTGATGTTGACTATTAAAGGCAAACCCTTCAGCGTGACTCTGGATAAGTGTACTCGAGATATTAAGTACAGTTGATGCGTTTGAGCTAGGTGTATCGAATGAGTAACTGGACAATAAGTCTAGTCTTCTGTAAGCGGTTGTGCCAGTTTGCAGTGGAAACTGTTCCCAGACCAGCGTTTATCTTCAAACTTAGCTTGTGGCATTTAAAAAAACAAACCCAGATTATACAGTCATTTTTATGCCATTTGAAATTATATCAGTGTTTATTTCTGAATCTTTAAAAAAAAACAAATTAAAGTTGTTCTTGTTGGAAGGGTTTTCAAAAAAAGGATTTTTGCAAAAAAATGTGTTTTAAAAACTTCTGCCACTTTTAACTGCATGAGATAATTCATGCTCAAACTTACAGGCTGAAGTTTGGTATTTTAAATGGCAGGAAAGATTGGCTATTGTGTTTATGTTTTCAGATGTACAAGAAATGTTTTTTGTTAGGTTCTGTTTCCTGACTTAACCCTTATTTTATTCAAGTCAGTGATGAAATTTCTATTTCCTCATTAAGCAAGGCAATTTAAATTTTGAGCTTGGGACATATCACAAGATGTTACTTTCTAGCAAAAATTAAAATTAAAATGGATTTAAGATTAAATGGATTAAAATTAAAATTAATGGATTTTGATGCTTTGACTTCTTAATCTATTCTAAGAACCTATCTAGTCTAAGAAATCAAGATGTAATTATTTAAAAAATTTAGTTGTCAAAAGACTTAAATATTATGGTGGTTGTTTCTGATCAGAAAAGGTTGACGGTGATAAAATATAGTGATATGAGCAGATACTCTCTCTTCTGCTTAAAATATCTTCGTTTGAAGTCAACTATTTTCTACTTAAGGCTTGATTATGCTTGTTGAAAAGTGCTCAAGATAATTTTGGTTTTGAGTGCTAGGAGGAACTCCATAAAAGCTGCAGTTTATAGAACCTTAATTAATGGAACTCAGGTACGTGTAGAGCAAAGTAAGTTCTTCACAAATCAAAGTTTATAGCGAGAACTTTGTTTCTGCCTGAACATCAGTACTCTCACTTTCCCATTCAGCGTCCAGTCTCGTAAAAGGCTAATTGTACGTAATCCTCAAAAACTGTGAGTGTGAAAGGAAAGGAAAAACTATAGCTAGAACGTAGCCTAGTGTGTCTGAAAGTGCCCCAGTCTGTAGTACATTGGAAGTGTTACGAAGACCAGGAAACTAGAAAAGCAGGTGTTGGGAAGTGAGAGTACAGCAGCTCCCTCTAGGATGTGGGTGATGGAGGGATTCAAACACGGCGGTAGTCAGCGCGAACCGCGAGAGCGTTTATAGCACGCGCTGGCAGGAGTAAAGACTAGATAATAGCCTAGCGATGCGTTAGGCTCAGTACAAAGTAACCTTGCTGAAAAGCCAAGCACTGGTTTGTTCAGTAATCCAACAACTCATTAAAGGGAGCTGGCAAGCAAAGCTAATTAATAAGGATGTCCGTGTCTTTTCAGAGGTGAACGCCTGACGTTCCATTTAATGTTGAGTCAGTATGTGTAGGTAAGGTGAGCTGGCTGGCAAAATTAATTCATACGTTCATTCAGTGCCTCAAAGACTCCGGTCTTATTATATAGCTGATGCTGAGCTGGGAGGTGTTTAACAGGAAAGGTAATGGCAAATTTTACACTGTACCAGTTTTTGTTACTATTTGGCTGTTACTTCACAGTGGGTAAAAGGCGCCAAGTGCTTACTAAAAGAGTCCGCTGTTAGCATGATCTCCTCTGCAGTAGGTGTAATTAATATTAGAAAAATTGTTTGGGTTTTAGGGTTCTGTTGTTGTTGTTCTTTTGGCTTTAAGTTTAAGACAAAATTGCTTTCCCTGATACAATCCATTAGGCATATGGAGCTAACTGTGGATTTGTAACTACTGTCAGTGTTACGATGGCAGGGTCCTTAATAGTCTGTAGGCTTCCAGGAACCAAACATCATCCGGTGATAAATGCGCTTAATAGCCAACGGTATTGCCCAATATTTATTCAGAATGACTCTTCCGCACAGCAGGGCTAGGTCTGAGGTGCCAGTGGCTCCCTAGAGAGGAGAGAGAGTTTGCTTTTCCAGAAGGGTTCATCTGTCAAATGAGAGGATGAGATAGGCCTAGACCTTTACATACAGCTGTGTTGATCACCAAAAGACACGATGTTAATTGAAGTTATTATGTGAGAGTTCGTCACTTGGCTCTACCTCTCAGCTGGGAGTCTGTTGCAGTTCAGGGCTTGACTCCGCTCTTCACGCTCATCCTTCTGTGCGGCGTCCTCAGCGTTTCACCCCAGTCCTTTTCAGTGGAGGGAAAATACTGAAGCTCCATCTGCAGAAACACTCAACAATTTGACCTTTCTGCAAACCTGAATCAGCAACCAGCAACTGATAAATGCCACCTTGACATCACCCGTAGAGCTGGCAACTTTATTTCAGTTATTCTAATCAAAGAATCCTCGATGACCGTCACCTCAGTAAAGCACTGAGGGCGCCAGGCTAGCACGCTTGGAGGAGAATTCGTAGCGGTGGGTTAATTGTATCAAAAAGTACGTCTGACAAGGGTAAAATGGATCCTCCTCAGTGCCACGTTACCTTAGTTTTGTGTGCTCCGCTCGGTGCAGTGTGATATGGTATCAGCCCTCCGCAAAAATTGTTTCTTGCTTGCAGTTTGACTTGTGATATCCCAGGATAAATATGGGTTTTTTTCTTCACTTCAAGTGTATATGTTTAGAGGTCCGTGTTTAGATGGAGTGAAAATGTAATCTTTCACTCCAAATGTCTTCTGTAAACCCTGATAATGCTAGTAATTTTGTGCATATGATGCTGTTACAGTATCTAGCTCTGAAAAGTAACATTTTAATGTGTGCATGATCACAATTACTCCTCTCTTTCCTTCCATCTTTTGGCAATAAACCCCAGAATCTTCATCGGCAGCAGCAATACTCTTGGAAAATAAAATTATTGAAGTGCTTAAGAATCTTAGGAGCTTCTGGGAACCAAAATTGAAAAGAAATTTTATTAAAGCATATGTTTAAAAAAAAAAAAAAAAGGTAACCAGTAGAAAACAGACTGTATTACCATTCCCAACTAACTAAAAACCTGGAAGTTATTTTGTTTTAAAGCCTGCACAAGGAGGAGAAAGGCAGAACCTATGAAGGAAAAATTGGATTCCCAAACTATTTTCTTTGATACAAAACATGAACCACAGCTCTTCTAAAGGACATGGGATATTTAGAAGCCTGTGTTAACAAAATTAGCCACATTTGAGGAATGGCATGTTTGAAGGAATTGTCTGCAAAAACATTGATGTGCGAAGACAAACAGAGGTAGATTCAATTTTAAAACCTTTTGTGTTCAGTACTAGCAATGGATTTAGCAACCTGATCTAGTCAGGGATGTCCCTGCTCCTTGCAGGGGGGTTGGACTAGATGACCTTTGAAGGTCCCTTCCAACTCTAACCATCCTGTGATTCTGTGACTTGGTTTTGACCACTGCAGCGGTATGTCTGTCTAAATGGAGATAGCTACGTACATTTCAACTAGTGGAAATATCGGCCTGATGTTATAAGGTAGCACTCACTCCTAATTTAAGAACTTGTTCTGTATAAGCTTTAGCTTGTTTACACAGAAAGCAAAATATTTTCCTGTATCTGTTGTATTTCTCACTCTGACACAGCGCGGGTTCCTTGAACAAGGTTCTGAATGAGCTTTTCTCTCATGGAAGTATCGGAGATGTTTCTGCAATTCAAAAAAGGCTGAAGGGAATTAGAGCAAGAGTTGGAGGTTCTATAACAGACAACAAAACAAAACCTGAAACAGCTGTAAACTGGTAAGAGAGTTAAAGCAACATCTGGAAACCTCCTAGCCAGAGCTGTGGGAAGACTTGCAGGCAAAGATAATATTCAGTTGTACTGTAAAGTATTCGGACAAAAAAGTGGAGCTATGGTGAACTGAGTCAGTGAAGTTATCACCAACCTGAAGAACCAAGCCTTAGAAGAGAGGACCAAAATTAAATGGGCAGCGCGAGTTGAAGCACGAGAGATATCCCTGATCTAGCTCCAAGTGTGCTGCTGGTATGCGTTAGATCCAGAGGTGATCCTGCTTCGGGTCATAAAAAATTGTAGTCTTGTGTAATGGCTGAGGGAACAGACCCTTGCCTCTAGCCAGAGAACAAGAGAAGACTTCTTGGGCAGCAGGTCAGACGAATGTGAGGGTTCTGGTTTATCCAGCACGGCGGGGGCGGGCGTTTGAGAGCGTGTCACCTGCCGTCCATCTGTTGCGCTAGCGTACCTGTGTAAGAGGTATTACCGTGTAAGAGCAGTGGGTACCACCTGCATGGTGATGTGAAGTATGGCTTGTTTCAAATAGCAGCTATCCAGCGTTTCATCTGCAACGTTTCCACTGCTCTAAGGTCTGTGGGTGTTAGTACATGTAAACCCATGTCAGCCCCTAGATCAAAACATCCGTTTCCATGGTAAGAAAGAGTTCTGAACGTGACCCGGGAATTAGATCTCATCTGAGTGGGCATTCAGACTTCTGAACCATGGTTTTCCATATCTAAATTTCAAAGTTCTGGCTAGCAATAGAGCATAATGGCATTAATTCTGAAATGTAATGTTTTGAGAAAGATCGAGTAAAGGTTTTGTTTGAAGAATGGGAGCTGTCCTGCATTGCTGAGTAACCTAATGATGGCTGTCTGAGACTGCTTTATTTCCGTGTGCACTTTTATTGACCTGTAAATGGAAGTTAGACTCATTTACAAAATCCATAGCAGTCCACATGCGAGGAATCTGCTTTAAATTTCAGAGTAATGTGTATCTTTGAAGTAATCCAAGTTCTCAAACTGGTATGAATACAGCTTGGCGTAGCATTTGGCCTAGCTGGGTAGGAACAAGCATGGATCTAGGTATGGATGTTTCTTCT
>WHYT01015669.1:3306-47056 GCA_009806455.1 Tetrax tetrax
AATTTTTCACAATGAGAGTTGTAGACCACTGGAACAGGTTGCCCAGAGAGGTGGTGGATGCCCCATCCCTGGAAACGTTCAAGGCCAGGCTGGACGGGGCCCTGGGCAACCTGATCTAGTCAGGGAGGTCCCTGCTCCTTGCAGGGGGGTTGGACTAGATGACCTTTGAAGGTCCCTTCCAACTCTAACCATTCTATGATTCTATGATTCTATGATTCTACAGTTGTTTTAAGACAATCTGTTGGAAAATGTTGAAAATAGGTGTTTCTTGGAAGCATCTTCTATTTCTTACCAGCCTTGAAATTTTTTGCAATTTTGACCATGTAGTGAATTCAGTGGGATTTGGAGCTATGCACCATCACTTGAAGAATTATCCCAGTCATCATGCTGGGCATGGTTTTACCTACCAATACTGTGGCAGCTGTCCCACTTCCCATGGAAGTTACGGCTTCCACCTTCCAGGTAAGTACCCATTGCAGGCTGCTGAACTTTTCTTTTTCATGTTCTTTGCCTCAGCATTGAGAAGTGCCCACAGAAAAAACTGAGGAGTTTAAAGCGTTACTGCTCATTCAGATCAGCTGTATTTGCTTGAGAACACGTGAAAATTTTGGTGTGTCTTGCTAGATGTTGGAATGTCCACATCTTGGGCGTGTGCCCTCACTCTGGGCGTTGAGGATTACTAGGAAGAGGTCACTGCCAGTATCCAGTACTTTTTAAGAGTGAGTCTTTTACTTCTTTTGTTTAATTTCAGGTGCTTTAAAAATGGAATTATTATTCTCAAATGAAATGCATTTTAGTTTGACCCCCCTTTTTTTTTCTCTTTTCTCCTGCTCCCTCAATGCATTGTGCTTATTTTTAAATTGATCCAAATTGTTTACTTTCTACATTTCTGTGGAGCAGACAGAGAACTTGTAATCAATAAGAAAATTAAGTAGAAGTGATGGAAAACTTTTTGTAGTTGGTCCAGCAAAATAGAGGTGCTTATATGTGACTGTAAGAGATTATCTGATCTGAGGACATAAGACTGTGTGATTCTCACATGTTACTTCACTGTTCATCACAGCGTTTAACATTACAAACTTACTTCCATTTTTTGACAAAATTTGTACAAACAGTACGTTCTCATAGGGATTTGTAAAGCTCTCTGTTGAATAAAACCCAGAGAGACATTGAAATCTTGTAGAAGTTTAAGCTGCAGGACTGAATTCTTGATTACATTAGTGCACCTAGTTGAAATTATATTTGAAATTTATACTTAGCATACGTTGTTCTAAAAATATTTTGAATTAAGTTCAGCTTATAGAAAGAGGGGGAAGTGTCAATGTCCAGCAGCACTGGACAACTGTATTCCTTAGGAAGTGGGCGAGTTGTGTGAAGCAGTGTAAATGCTCCTGGAGAAAATACTTGCATGCTCTAGGATTAGCTTTTCTTTTAGCTATGATTTCTATCATCTTTATTGAATAAGTGTATGTAAAAACACTCAGTTTAGATTTGAAAATATCTTTGTGGAATTCAATAACTGGATTCCAAGTTAACTCTGATTGTCAGGATTTTCTATAGAGATAGTTAAACAAATTATTTTTGATGTTGTGCATATTCCCTAGAAAGCTGTCGTGCCTTCTTTATGGCCTTACTGAACATTTGTTCTCCATTCTGCTTATTTCCTTTTTCAAGGGCTGGGTGCAGGCCAAGCAGCACAATTATGCTTACATGGGCCGTGATTCCGAAACACATGCCTAACTAAGCAAGTGAGCAGTGCCGTTAAAGTCAATGGGATTACGTGCATATTTGGAGTTCGGAGCAGGCTTAAGTGCTTTGATGAACTGAAGCTTTGCTGACTGACTGGGTATTATAACACAAGAGAGCTTTTCTAAGCACAGATATATTGATGGAAATGCTTAACTAATGTATCTCACATGGGTAGAATCAGAAATACATTTTTAGTAGGGAAAAAAGTTACACTAGATGAAAAAATTAATAATTAATCACACAAAATCCTTAAGGAATAGCGAGCATTGCTGTTGTACTGAAGTAGGAAGTTCAGCAAATGCTGCGTTTTTTGTTGTACATCAGTGGATAATCATTGCAGTCACCTGATACAGAGAGTTATGGTGGCAGTAGCTTAGCTTGTCTTGAGCAGCATCGTTCTAAGAGCTGGCAACTATTCACTGGGCTGCTGCAAACTAGCAATTTCCTTCAGTGATTTTACTTTCTGAATGGAGAATTTCTTTGGCTTTTCAGTGATTCTCAAGCAGAAATCAGCGTTCAAACAAAGCAATACCATGACTGTTTCCTACCAAAGACAGAATTCATGCAAACTGTGAGGCAAATAAGTGTATTTCTGCACTGGAGCCTTTAGAGAGATCTCACTGCAGTCTAGCAATCGGCATGTACTGCGATACTAAGATGAAGTTAGCAAGGCTGTGTTCATTTGCAGAGTTATACCCATCTTTGTGTCTTTTTTTGGACAAAGGCCTTGCATGACAATAATGTTTTGAGGGCTCGCCATTGTCTGCAGAAGTTGCAATAGTTTCACATGATTTATCTGATGCTGCATGTGGCAGAGAAGCCTGCTTGGGAGGGGAAGGCCAAAAGCCATAACAAGACAAAAAAAGTTGCTTGATCCCTCCAGCTTGCTGTTGTCTCTTCTCTTGCTCTCCAGAACTTACAGCAGGAGCAGGGACAGCGGCCAGAAGGCAACTGTGGACAGGTGAGGAAGAAACCCCTTCTATCCAGGCTGCTCAAATAAATCCATGAACAAGGAGATAAGAGATTTGTTTCTATATCCAAATTTTCTCCATTGCCATGGCATGATCAAAATAAATATCGTTGAGATCTTCCTTCATATGAGCATTTTAAATCTTTAGTTTCTACTTGTGAGCATACTGTGAAATCAGATGACCTTTTCTTAATCTTTGAAGAATTGGTTTTTCTGGAGACCTTTCCTCTCTGTCGAGCACAAGCTTTACAAGCAAAATCGAGGAAATGTACGGACCCCTAGAAGGTCTTTACAAATCTCCTGAGGGCAATGGGCTCTGGTTTGAGAACATCTGCTTTACAATATCAGGTATTATTGTGTAATTTAATGCTTTTGAGATGCTAGACTGTGGAGGTTTTATCCCAGATGTAGCATAGGGTTGTTTTCAGCCTTCAAGTAACCGTTACAAAGTGGTTGATACATAACTAATAATGACCCCAAATAGACAGACTGCTATGATGCTCTTTAATTGCTTTCTGCTGCTAATTTCTGACTGATTTTTTCCTTGGGAAATATACAGGTCAGTGCTAAGGTTTATGAGAACCAAGATGTGTGGTGAGATCACAAGGTTTCTTTTTTTGGGGGGGTGTGCGTATATGTGTTTTTGTCTTGGGGACTTGAGGAGTTTGGGGAAATGCATAAATTTAAGTTTGGGGAAACACAAGAATCTTATGTACAGCAAATAAACGTGTCTTACAAATTCTTGGATTGTGTTTCTTTATATTTGTGGAGTTTTAAAGGTGTAAGTATAACACCATAGGCAGATAGTAATCCCTCCACATGCTAGAGATTAATCTGAAGCAGTGGGTTTTGCCAGTATAATTTAAGTAGCATCAAATTTCAATCTAGCAGCAGCTATGGTTTGGTGTTCTGGTATAGCTGATAGACCCAATTATATTTTCCTACGTGTTTTGTGTCATGTATTTGTGCTGCAAAACTAGAAGAGCAGATAAAATTGCTAGAAAAATCGGTATTTATGTCTGTAGGATTTTTAACTTGTGTGAGGATAGAATATGTGTATCACTCTTTCATTTTAAGTCTTTCCTGGCACTTGGAGCATTTTTTGACTATTTTGGGTTATATTTCTGGTAATATTTTTAACACGGTGTAATTTCACTTCTATAAGGACAATGTCATCCTGGTTTAATCCAGCAGCAATCCAGTTTTATGCTCACTGTAGTGGGTAACTGACACCTTTTATTTATTTAATGTCAGCAGGGGTCAAGTTTCATTGCGGGCTTTGCTGTACTGCAGTGACTATTGAGTATTACGAATCTTAGAAAGCTTTATCTTTAATTTATTTAGATTCAGTCAGATTCATTGAAGATACTGCTGTGTTTGCAGCAGTCAGATTACAGGCAGGTGATAACGCCACATTGTGAGACATTATTCTTGTCCCCCCCACCCCATCCTGGGAGCTTCTCCAATGACAATTCCATATTTGACTGACTTTTTTTTTAATTTTCTTTATTCAGTTGTTAAATAGTGGTAGACCTCTTCTTTGAGCCACCTCTGGTCTGCTGTGGTGTAGAAGTGGTCATCTTTTCCTACTGGATTTCTTCCCTTCAGCAATATCTGAAACAATTTACCAAGTTTTATACTGTCTCCTGCCATTTATTTGCCCATAATTTTTTCATGCTGATGCTTTATGCTTCATTATGCCTCCTTTGTAAGAGAAAAATATCTTACTGCTTGTTCTTAGGGTGGGAAGGGAAGGAATTTGATAGATTTGGACCAATAACTGTGTAATTTGTTGTCAGTGTTGCCATTTGGTCTTTGTAAATGTATCCTGTCTCAATATTCTCACTTTGGAGCTTTTCAGTAATTCAGATGCAGTAATGGCAGCCTTTTCTCTTGGACTGGCATATTTGCCTTCCTGCTGTACCATTCATAACGTTTTTGATGAAAAATCAGAAAGCCTGTGAGCAGTCTATTCATTGTAATGAGCTTTAGTTCCAAACCACCGTTAGATAAGTGTTTCGCAGATTAGTCCTGCCTCGTGTGGTGGAGCCCACATTAGGATGTGCCTGACTTCCATGTGATTTTTTTAAAAAACATTTTGAAATGGAAGCCAGAAAAAAGCTTACTGGAAAGGTTATACATTGGAAAACCCTGTGCAGGCTGCTGTTGGAAACTCACACAGTGGATATAGATCCAAACCAACTGCTGCAGGGTTCCTCCAGGAGCGATGGAGTTCTGGGTCGTTCTTAGAGAGTGTGGGCTGGTTCTATGGGGAATGTTGTTGGAGAAACTGCCATTGGCCACCTTGGCTCTTGCACACCAGGGAGAGTGCTGGAGGTGTGTAAAGCATGTTGATTGTTCACTCCAATCCAGTGAGAGTTTGGTGTGTGTGCCTCTCTAAGCAGAGCTTTGAGTCACAGGGTTAGCTTCATTGCCTATCTTTTACTACTATACCTAGGATTCTAGGAGAGAACTGGATATGCTATGGCTACACATTTATTTTTTTAATTAAATGCCAGTTAAAATAGAAGGTAAAATATAAGTAAGCATATATAGGCATACTTTCATTCATGTCAGTATATGGAAGATAGATATCAGCCCGTCTGTTTAGATTGCAGAGGTATAAATCTCAGGAGGATTTTGTCTATTAGGTGATGTGATGTAACTTTACAGTTTGCCAGCTTAAGTATTGAGCACGATGTTTACCCTTTGAGGCAGAGGATGAAAAGCATTTGTGCCTGGATATCTCATTCAAGGCAGAAATGCCCAGTCTTTATTTCTGTTTCTGTTACTCTTAAGTGTACTAATCAATTAACTTTTGCCTCACTTCTGCTGAATTACACTCAGAAGGCTAAATCTTACCTATTGTGTCTAGTTAACTCATGATTTAATCTAATGAATCTTTCTTTCTGAAAGTTTATGAACTTATATTTTCTCCTCAGTACAATGCCTATAGCAAATCAGGACAATGTTTATAGTACATGTTTATTGCACTTGAAGTAACAGTGCAGAAGGTTTTAAGGTCCAGGACTCTCTTCTGGACGTAATAGTATACATTAAAAATTTTGATGGACTGACAGGACACCAAGTCTCCTTTTGTGATGAGGTCTAATTTTGCTGAGGACTGCAAAATATAGCAAACTTACTGTTAAGGGTTTTTTTTTTTAATCTTTTTTGAATAAGTATAAAAGACTCAGTGTATCGTTAAGTCTTTTTGAGAAGACTTAGTGGTCTTAGTCATGAAATTTAGCTTTACTTTATTAGGGAAGTTGATGTTATCTGGCTGGTTAGATAAATAGAATATTTAGCTTAGTATTCTGCTTTTGGATCATGGAAAACATTCTGGTGTTACACTTAATTGTACTTCACATGTGCAGACTTACATAAAAAGCTCTGTGTTTTTAGCCTCATCTACTTGAGTTAGAACACACGTGGAATAGGAGTTAATTCAGGTATTTCAGCCTTGTTTCAAGATAATTGTGTCCTGAAAGATCTTCTGAACAGTCATGTGTTTAAAATGAAAAGTGGTTGTAAAATTCATTGCACTGACTACAAATTCTGAAAATTCTGTAAAATAGCACAGATCCAGTTTGAAACTTTCTTGGCTTCCCCCAGTATGTCCTGAGTAAGAAAATAAGATGTCTTGTGTTTCTGCACCATATCCTTGAGTTCAAGTGTAAAATATCGGATTAGGCCTACATTGTGCTACCAATGTATTTTTGTTCTTATTTTGACTGCTAGTTGAATTTTTGTAATGTTTAATTTTATTATTCTGTCAATGTAGTTACAGTGGCCATCTGTTCCTCTGTACCAAGGTCATTTTAGAGCCCACACCTGCCCCCTGCTTGACTCTGTAGATGTTAATAATATAAAGTAATGGTTTATTCACACAGAGACATTGCCTGTGTTAATAAGTCTAAATTTTTCATGAAAACCTATACATTATTAAGAACTGTTACAAACTGGGCTGAATGTATAGGTGTGCTTCCCTAATTATAAATAATAAGGCTATGTCAAGATTTTCTTCCTGCTCACAGATGATCTGCATTTGCACTTTGAAGGGTACATCTCTGGATCAGTAATCTTCAGAGGCTCTCCTGTAGGTTCTAAACTGGAGCAAAAAGATGTATTTTTTTTTTTTTTTTTTTTTTTTTTTTTTTTTTTTTTTTTTTTTTTTCCTCTCTGAACAGAAATGGAATCCTTTCCTTTCCTTGGCTGGGGAAATCCTTCCTTAGCAGACAAATTTGAAGCTATAATTTATTGCATATAGTGAGCAGTACTCACTGTGCTTCTGAGTACAAGTGAGAGTAAAGACTGTTTTTCTGCAGAAAGTCTTAAGATCTGCCTTCATCTATGTGTGTGAAAATAAGCACATACCATGATGAGCTTCTAAGTTGGAAGCCAGTCCTACATTTATCGGCTTAGAGCTGAAGAACTATAGTGCTGCTGCCTTCTCTTTTTTGGCAAGAGAGAACACAGGTTTAACAGAACTTCAATTTGGGCTGGGCTTAAAGTAATTAAGCTTTGTATTACCCTGAAGTGAAATACCATAATTGGAAATAACATATTAAATTATCATTGGAGCTTCTATTCAAAAAGGAATATTCAAGGTTCACATACGGAAGATTTTCTTTCCTAGGAACACCTTTGTAATTAAATTCAGCCTCTAGTTGATTGATTATTCATAATTAACTAATGTGATGGTGTGAACACAATAAGTAATGACGTGATGTCTTGCACTAACTAGGTAATTAACCTTTGAATTTCAGAAAATGGCTCAAAAGACACCGTTGGTCTACAGTTAGTAACATGAGGCTGTCCTTTACTGCAGATTTACTGCAGAACCGAGTCAGATGTGCCTTCAGTCTGAACACACAGAGAACATGGGTACAATTTGAGAGTGAACAGTGAGGAATTCAAATGAAATCTCAGCAACTGCTTTTGCCTCCCTTTGTAATACAGAACAAAGTATGATGTTCTTTGGCATCTAAGTATAATTTGTGATTTATGTCCTTGAGATAATGCAAACATACTGTCCAATAGGACTGCTGATTTTACTGCCTTGCTATTGGTCAGCGCCTGAAAGCCCCCTCAAAATCAAAAGGTTTTGCCTGGAACATGTTATTTCTCTTTGCTGCTTCAGAGGAGTGTACAAAATTTCTAATTGGAAGCTTTTGACTTAAACTTCTTTTAAAAAAAAAAAACCCATAAAATTATTAGTTAATGTTTTGAGTTTGTTTCCCTGTCCTGATCCAGAAGAACACAGGATGTCTCTGGAGAGAGATTTAATTCAGAATCTTTCCCTCCTTAGTGTTCCTTTATTTTCTTATAGTTTCCTATATTTTCTTTCTTTCTTCTTTCTTTTTTTTTTTTCTTTTTGTTTTAGTCTCCTATAAGGTAATAGTTATAATAAAGTGGCACCCCTGAGACTGAGGTGTGCATATGACATCCAGTCAAAATTTTTCAGCTAAAAGCCTCATGTGCTCAAATAATCTTCTTCTAGCTTGCTTTGAAGTGATCTTTTGCCATGCTTTTTGGCCGACGGATATGAGGTTTCTTGGCTGCTGGTCCTTGCCATCCAGAAGCTTTGGAGCAACATGATGCTGATAGCGAGCGTGCCTGGTACTGGTGCCTTCTCTCAGGAAGGCATGCAAGTCGTGCTGAACACTGTGAAATCTTTGTCTATACAGTGCAGAGCTGGTGTCTGGCCAGTTTGAAGGAGGACAGAGTGAGTTGCATCTGCCTGCAAAGTGTGGTGTAGGCATTTCTTTAGAAGTATATGAAAAAAATTGCAAATTGTGCTCTCTTTAGCTGTAAGGCAGCTCTCTGCTCTAAGCAGGTGAATGTTGCTCGTGGTGTTTGTGTTGAGTGAGTGCACTGATTTATGCAACTCCTCTGTGGAAATTTTTACTAGTAAACCTCAGCTTTCACATGATGTACTATTATTGCAGCAGCTGTGCTTCGGGCTCACATCTAGAAAATATTATGTTCTGAAAACATTTTGGCATGCCAGCCTTCTACTCAGGAGTTATTACTTTCTGTGATAAGGTTTTAGAAGCTTTAGTAAGTAGTTTACAGTTTACTGTGTTCATATTGGTTTTTCTGGGATCATATAAACCCCCCCTGTGACTTGGAGTCTCTGGTTAATTCCTTGGCACTGTTGCCAGTGAACCTTGCGTGGAGAAACCTGACTCCTGGCACTGAAGGATTATGTATCCCAGAGCTGGTCCAGCTGCACAGGGCTCAGGTTGAGCCATTCCAGCACCAGTGACCTACAGCGCTGTTTACAGGGCTAGCGTTAAAACCTCCAGGGGCTGAAGTTACCCAAGAGGGGGAGGAAATTGGCTCGTGTGTTCTCCTCAGGTTTAAGAACATTGTTAAGGAAAGCTATGAAGTCTACTTGTAGGGTGGGTATGTTGGAAAACAAAAAGCCAGATATGTTTCAAACTTTTGACCCTATAGTATTTACTTCTCGCTTTTTTTTTTTTTTAATTGAGGAGTCTTGATAGGTTTTTGGTTTTTTTTCTTTGAAGTTGTTTTTTTGAAGGACAAAGAAAGAATGAGAATTTGAATACGAAACTTAATCAGGAGTTCATTTTAAAAACAGTTGCAGACTTCCTGCACAAACTCCTCTCTCTTAATCCTCTTAGGCATTTCTTTTAGTGTTACACCAGCTGTAATAGCTCTGGGCATATCATGGTGTGAAAGGTCTGAGATGTTTGAGATATTCCTTTTGGAACAATGGTGGAAGCCGTTTGGCAACGCAGACTTAACTTGGTGGTGGTTGGTTTACCTTGTCACAGCTAAACTAAGCCTTGTTTAAAAAATGTGTTTGGAGTCCTTACTCTTCTTCAGTGCTTTGTTCTGGTTTTGAAATATTTTACTACATTGCTTGCTAGAAAAATAGTTTAAAAATACTTTAAAAAGTAATTTAAAAAGCCAAGGTTATTCTCCAACTAAAAAAAGATGGTAGCACTCTCAGAAACATAGCAGAAGGCTAATGCTGGATACAGGGAACAGTCATTTCAAAGAGAAGAATGCTTTTAGGGATGTTTTGACATTCTTACTGGTTTATGGGGGAGATTTTCTCAAAGCAGTGGGGAAAGATAAACACAAAAGATGTGTTGACTTGCACTAGAATCTGTGCACAGATTCTATCACACTTCAAGTACTTTTGAAAATTTTCCTAAGGGCTGAGTGGCTTCTTGACTAAATGGATGTCATCAGCTTTTCTTTGGATTTGCTAAACTTTTAAGATTCGTTATTAAAACTTGAATGTGAAAATCAAGATGAAATTTTGCCTTTGGAGATCTTCTACAGCAGTGCTATGTTTCGTGAGCAGATCTTTCCGTGGATTGAAGAGACTCCAGTCCCAGAGTGAGCTCCAGTTTTCTAGTTGCCCTTCTTTCATGTCGCTGGCAAGCTTTTCTGTAGAAGAAGCTCTGGAGGGCTGTGAAGGAAGCATTCTTAGTAGCTCTGTGGCTCTGAGCTGCATGTCCTGATTCCACTCACTGTCACTGATATGTCCCTGCTCACCAAGGAGGAAAGGCATTTATGTGGAAGCTGATGGATGTTTACCAATGTATTTTTCTGTAGGCATTGCATCTGCCATCTGTCTTAGTGTATAGGGAAAATGTTATTGTCACTCACAGCTCCTGCCAGGAAAGGGTTAAAAGTTCAGGGAAACAATGGAAAAGCCATACCATTTTTATTACTTTGTAAATTACAGATCAAAGTCATTCATGGTTATAATGTTAATGGAATGTCACTGTTACAGTACTTCTGTCATTTACAGAGAGAGTAAGCCCTTTTTATAAATGAGAAGTAGAGAGAACCTGGCTTTGGTTGCTTCTAGTTGGCCAAGATCTTCTATTTGACCTTTTTGCATGCCTAATAACTAATTTAAGGGGTTGATCTTCAGGAGGAAATCTACAAAGTTTAATCATAAGTATTAGTCTGACTCCTCCTCCTACTGCTTGGCATGACGCTTCCCATTATCAGCCTCTTCCTCTCCCATCTCAGCTCTGGTTTTGTAACTAACAGTGTCAGCCCCTGCTTCGGTAGTCGTTCTCTAGCCTCTCCTTATCCCTTACTCCTCATCAGTACGATTTTGAGAATCCTACAGGAATGTTTTTCATTTTAGACAGAGGACCACACAGACAGAAGAAATCCCTACAGGGAATAAGAATATAGTGCAAAAATAACATCATCCTTTGTTTTGCCATTTGTAATGACACTTTTCTGTGCACGCTTACATTCAGCTGGAATGTCCCTATTTGCAATCTTACTAATGCGACTGCACTGCCTTCTTGTCTTTCCAGAATTCCAAGGCTCCCTTTATTCACAATTTTCTGTCTTGGGGTGTATTGTGTCAGAAGATGGGCAGCAGATACCTGCATGATCATATTTTTACATAGTGATGTTGATTAAAAAGTTGTTACTGTATAGACAGCTAGCCTGTTCATTTAAAAGCAACGTTGGGAATAATCTGTAAAATATCTTAATCTAACCTGGTTTTGGAAAGGATAAAGCACTTGGTTTTTTTGTTGGAGCAGTCATAGGTGATTAGATCACACCTAGTTAAAATGCAGAATTTTTACTAGCTCATGACCAACTTGGACCGACAATAACTTTCCCATTGTTCAAGAGCTCAATTAAAAATATTTTAAAATATCTAAACATCTTTTTGCATTCTTACTGTGCTTATATGGGCAGTAATGACATAAGACATCGACCTGAATTAATTTATGGCATTAATTGGTATTACAAGTTTCTCTCCTGCTCTGTATATCTTCCATGCTGTTTCTGACTTACAGTGCTAGAAACTGAATTGAACTCCAGTTAGCTATTAAAACTGCATGGCCAGAAGCTGAAATCTGGTTGGTGTAAGACTGTTTTATTAGCACTAACCCACTCCTTAGGAACAATCTAGTGAAAAGTCAGAGGTTTGAAAACCTGGCCAGGAAAATGCTCATTAAAAAGTTTAAAAGTGGTAGGCCAGAGTGGGTTAGAGCAAGCAAAAGCCATGTGTCTGAGTTAATCTGTCAGTTTGACAACACATATGTCATCGCTGCCTCTGAGTTGTCTTAAATGCGAAACTCTCCACGGTGTTCTGAGTCTCTTCACAGCTAAGCTCTTTGCTACTCGATAAGTCAACTAAATTTAATCTCACATGAAACAAAGTTAAGCGTCTTAAATGTGCAATGTTGTGTTTCTTCCACCAAATCAACAAATACCCCAGTGTTGTGTTGAGGTTGGGTAATCCTGTTGATTTCAGTTGAAAGGTTGTTTAATTTTTGTTCTTTAGTTGATCAGAGACTGATGTTCGTGCTAGATTTTGTTCTGTTTGTTGAATAAAAATATGTAGAACAGAAGACGGGAAATGAAGAACACAAATATCTGACTAGTGAGGGAAGCAAAAAGTTACTAATGAATTCACATCAGCCACTTAATAGCCTATAAAAGTCACTTAATAGCCTATAAAAGTCATTAGCAAAATTGTTAATATTATCTTTGTAGAAGCAGGTTCAAGGGACGTTCAGTGACATTTGTGTCCGAGATGTGCCCTTCCTTTTTTCAGCCATGAGAAAGAACATTCCATTTAAGTTCAATTTTGTTTTGTTTGCATAATGACAGCAGTCTCAAATAATTTCCAGCTTACCTGCATATGTATACTAAATGTCCCTAGTGCCACCACGTGATCACAGAATCATGACAGCTGTTCTTGACAAATGGTTCATGCAGAAATTTATTTTGAGCTGTCAAATATGAATTTCCAATCAATCTGTGCAGTTTTATTGGTTTGTATAGTACATGCTCATATCTACTGTCAACTTTGTAGCCCATACATTATTCTGCACATACAAGCTGTCAGTTTTGAATGTTTGGAATCTGTGTTAACGTCTGCGTAGGATTCAAGATGGATCACAGAATCATGACAGCTGTTCTTGACAAATGGTTCATGCAGAAATTTATTTTGAGCTGTCAAATATGAATTTCCAATCAATCTGTGCAGTTTTATTGGTTTGTATAGTACATGCTCATATCTACTGTCAACTTTGTAGCCCATACATTATTCTGCACATACAAGCTGTCAGTTTTGAATGTTTGGAATCTGTGTTAACGTCTGCGTAGGATTCAAGATGTGTCTGCATAAGGAGGGAACTGGGGATCACCGAAACTGTTTTAGAAAAGAAGTTACCAAGAATATTGCAGATAGGTAATACTCAAAGCCTTTTAAATACTTCTAAGTGGTATATATCTTTTCATACTTTTTTTGGAAAGTCTTTGCAGCGTTGTCACTGTTGTGATTGCCTGCAAATAACTATTGAGCTAGAAGAGAGCCTTGCAGAAATAAGTAGTACCTCCATAGCTGAGAGGATATTGCACAAAGAAATCACCGGGACGTTTGCCTGGCTCTCCAGTAAGCAGACAGACGCATAAGTAGTAAAGACTGATAGAGCCCTTTCTGTCATTTCCTGGGCAACAACTGCACAGAGGCTGTGGGAGAGGGAAGCTGTCCTTGTATGTGTGGGATCAAAGAAACTTTTAATGGTTCTATTTCTCATCTCTCTGTTCATTTAGGGATTGGCCAGAAGGGATGTTGAATGTAAAATCATTACAGTTTTGGAAGTGGTGGTTGGAATTGCACCTGCAGCTAACAGTCCAGTCTGACAGTTTTTCTGTCTATATCAGATTTCTCTAAATTTCTCTAATTTTTCTTTAAATTCACTAATTTTTCCAAAATTGAAAACGTTGGTCTTCATTCAGTGCTGCTCTTGATTTTAAACTTTATCTTGAATTACATTTGTACATTAATGTCATACATCTAGAAACAGAGCCAGCTCGTTTCACTTGTGCCTAGGTGTAAAACCTAACTTCAGAGTCCCTGACTATTGCCGTAGACACCAGACCACCATTAACCCTTCTCATACTGTGCAGCGATGAGGGGACAGAGGGAGATTTGCTGTATAGCAACAAAACATGAAGCTGGAAGTTGCCAGCTGCTATGTAAATGTCGTTGCCTCCTTCTCAAGACGTATATTCCTTCATTGGTTCTCTGTAGGACTGCAGCTCTTGCTTACTTACTGTAAGACAACCTAAGAGAACCCGTTTGGGGAATCCAATCCCAGATCCCCGTCAGAGGCTGTGGTGGCACGTTTGTAGAGCTGTTTGTCTCTGGCTGCAAAGATGCTGAAGATGGCTACGAAGAAAGATTTAGCTTATATAATCTATCATTTTATAATGAATATGAAAACCCTGAAGAAGGATGCTGTGTCATACTGTCTGATTGTCCTGTCTGACATTTTTCTTGTAGTGCTTAAGGTACCGTACTTCTGCCAACACGCAAATTAATTCTTTCCAGTATGTTTGATAGAGGATATGTGGTGAACACTTGGTAGTTCATACACTTTTACTGTGCAGTTTTGATCTTTATGCAGTCAAATTTTGTCTATTTTTCTAAGATCTCATTTAAAAAAAAAAACAGAACCATCCACTCAATTTTGCATAAACTATCTTGCTTCTAGTGGCAATCCTGTGCTTCTTATTCCAGTATGTGTTTCCAAGAATGGGTATTTTGTATTAGTTTGTCGTTTTAAATCACTGCAAGCACACAGAATAGTCAGTGTTTGCTGACTTCTAGAAAAACAACGCGCTACATAGTCTAAAGATCCTCACTTTCCTATCACATGGTGGCCAGACACAGCAGCTGAAACCCACATTTAGAAAGGAAAACATTTTAATATAGTGAGAGTTGATAGACGTGCATCAAAGTGAAGTGTTATTTTTGTAGTGGTCCGCAGGCTTCAGACCTCCCATGCTAATCATAAACTTTCCAGGCCAGTAAAGCTAATTTGTTCTGTTACTGCCACTGGCCTCCAGCTCCCTTTCCAAAGGGGGATCCTGCGCTTGCTGCTGGCTAGAAAATTAGCAAAAGGCCTTCTCCTTCTCCTTTTCTTAAGGCCTGTTATGCGTGTGGTATTTGGGTGTGTCTCAGATGTATTAATGAAGAGAAATTGGATGAGCGACCCTTTCCTTCTTTCCAGTCTTTCTCTATTCACTTACACTGCACTGGCTATGGCAACCATATGTTCAGGCCTCAGCTCTTCCTCTAATGTATGTCCTTCTTTCTCCCTGAAGTGTTGACCTGGGAGAATGAAAGGCTTTTGTGTATTTGTCCAGGCTATGCAGATGTATTACGTGATGCCCAGTGTTAGCGTTCTACAAAGTTACACCAGCCTTTTTACATGTGTGGAAAAGGCACTTTGAGGTGTAGAATGGATATTCCAAAGGACAGTGTAAGATGATAAAGGCTGCCAGATACATCAAGCCAGTGCAGAATCTCTGTACAGATGATGGTCACAGTTTGGCCTCTCTGCTGACAGAACATCAAGTGCCATGATATCTGGATTTGGTAGCTGTATCTGTTTATGTGAAATGGAGCATCCCTGAATATGCCTTCCTTTTGAAGGCTAAAGAACTTAATCATCATGATTTCAGTTTTTTTGCCATGGCTGGTGGTGGGTGCAATGAGCACATGTTTTAATCAACTCAAGAAGAACACTCTGTGTGTAGTATGTACCTGCTAAACAGTGTAGTGTTCACCGAAGAATAGCTGAGATGAGGCTTTATGTAAGTTGGAAGGAGGACCTTGACATCAGTTGTTAGAAGAAAGTAGAATTAATCACAGACAGAAGTTTAAGCTTAATTTTTATTTTGTCAAAAATATTTTTGAGTATCTGTTTAAACTCAGACTTGATTGGAATTTTAGTTGTAAACAGAAAGATTATTCCCTGGCCAGTTTCTGATTTACAAAGAGGGACCGTGAGATCACTTTCAAGAATTTGGCTTTGCTGTGATTTTTTTCCCAAATGGAGACAGAATTAGATGCCTTTTTAATTTTTAACTTAATTTTAATTTTCTTTAAATGATAGGGAAGTAGTGTAAAAATATTAAGATGGTGTTTGCAAAAGTGTGGTACAAGAGACAGGAAAAAGTAATACCAGTCTATTTCGGAAGAGTGGTGTGTTTATTCTGTTAGTGTTGTAGTTGGTTTAATCTCCTTAAATAGGTAGGTTCATCTGCTCAATTTATTCCTGGGAATTTCTGTAGTGCAGTGTCCCTGCAGACTAAGCACGTGTATGTTCAGATTGAAACACTGTGTGACTGATGTGAGTTGTAACAGCAGTATTAAACCGGGAGTACACTAAAACCTGATTGAATTTATGGCAGCACTGCAGAATTAGATGCAGAATTGTCATATGTTGCATAACAAGGCTCTTCTAGACCAAAGCCATTATAACTTAATTTTGTGTAAAACTAAATTATTTTATTTCTTTGACAGTTCCATCCACTTTTCTGAACTTGAAAGTGCTTCAAAAGCAACTTCCAGCTCAGAAATTTGTTGCGAATCTGTCACTTATACACATACTGTACAAATTAGGAGCAAGATGGGTCCAGCATGCAATACATTCCAAAGTCTAGCTCTTAGAAGAATGTTCTCTATAGTGTTACTAAAACCGAAGTAAAAAGCAAGCTGCCTTAAACTCACGTTTCTGAACTCTTCTCTGGTCAACGCCGATCACATCTGATAAACTGGTAACAGTCATTATTGCACAGCAGCTGTTACCTGCTGTCTTTTCTCATTATGCTTTAGGAATTACATTGATGAGTTTGGCTTCAAATCCTGAGTTGCTTTTTGTTACATGTATAAATGCAAGAGGATATTTTGCTTTAAGCGCTTTTTTTTGGAACCATAGTTTTCTTTGTCCTCCTAGTGTAAGATGCACCAAACTGTAACTGATCAAACTTTCCTGCCAGTTTTCAGTGTGTAGGAGGATTGTTAAAATTGGTGTAATTGATATTTACTCTCTTTTGGATTAAAACTCTATATTCTTCCAATTAGAACAATGTGGTAGCCTACTCATAACACAAACGTGCTTATAGAAGATGTCTGTTGGGGAAGGAGTGTCTGAATGTTATTTTTCTCAGCCATACATTGGACAGTCCCCCCTTCCCCTCTATTATGCCCATTTAAAAAAAAAAAAAAATGTCTAGAGTTGCTCGCTGCTGTGGGATGCTTGCTCATAAATTTTAAAGTCTATGGATTTTTTTTTTTATTTTTATGCAAAATGACCAGGTGACATCAGCAGACTTTCTTCACTGTAAGGTTTGTTTGATTTCTATTCTAAGCCTAGACATCACTTTCTGTTCTCACATAACTCCAAATTCTTGTAGTAATATGGCTGTTGTGTGAAGGTGGAAACTTGAGTACTGGTGCTGCTGTTGGATTCTCCACGTGGGTCTTTATTTTGGAAGCCCTGCTTGCTGAAGATGTTCTTGTACTTAAGTAAGTCTTACGGGCAGTATAGTATTGCGAGAGGAATGCGAAGGAGCATTAGCAGGGCTGAGTGAGGCCCTATATGTTTTCCTTTGAAATATCTTTGCTGCGTGCCAAGCCGCCTTGGCAGTGAGTAGCATGAAGGCTAGATGTGGGATTATGTGTGTGTACTGTATTTTTCTCCACAATGAAGGGAATACAGGCTCTGACTCCTGCATGAATTTAAAGGCAATGATTGAAAGTCTTAGGGCAGTAAGACAGATTTCCTGAAGAATTTAATTGGTAATCTCTTAATACTCTTAAAGTTGATTATGCTCCCCTTAATAATACATATAATAGTGCTCTTGGATAGGGATTTCTAGGAAACTTTTATTTCTTCTTAGATATATTGATGATTTTCTAGATACAGACATCAGAATATTTACTTGAATAGCTACTGTGGCAATGTCACAAATGAAAATGAGAGAAAATTAAGTAATATAATGTTTTCCATTTAAAGTTAATATTTAGCTATAAGGACATGGTACAAGGAGTTGGGCTGTTTACAAATGGGCTGTAACAGAAGCAGTAATTTCTCTTTCCCTCTAAGGTACTGGTAAAGTATTTGTTTTGTTATCTGATGGTAACAATCAAGCTGAGAGATCATGAGAAAACAGGGACTAATAATGGCTATTAGAGGAGTCTACTTGAAAATGAGATCGGAGGAAGAAAGACAGCTGAGAATACGGAGGTGAAGGGCTGGAAAAGCTGTAAAAAAGTGCCTGGATACTACTTCATTAAGATTAATGTTAGTCTGTTTTATGGAAGAGAAGTGCTTGGAAAGTTAAAGAATGAGGTTTTAAAAGGCTTTTTAAGATAAATGCCTAGTCTTCCATGATAATACTTCATAATAAATACTTCAGTTCGTACATTAATGCTTGATTTAATCTTTGTCTATTTTGGCTTTGGATAAGTAGTCGTCAGTGGTCCATGGCAGATTGAATTTGTGTAATGCCATTTACCGTCACATTTTAGCATGTCTGCTAAAGTATTCTCTTGATCTATTTGCAGATAATGCATTTTGAAATTTGAAACAATACATATTTTGTGTGAACTAGACTTCTATTCTAGCATATTGTGTAGAATTTTGGACTGTGAGTTTTTATCTATGGAGTGTTTCATAAGAGGCAAGAATATCATTCTTTTCAAGTAAAAGGAAAGAAGGGAAAAATCTGTCTGTGGTACTATAAAAATGAAAGAAATGGTTACTGAGATTGAAAGAGAAGCAACAATCTCCAGTCAATCCCACTTTTGTGGTTAAATATAGATTAACTAAGACACTATAAACTTGTTACTTTGCAGGCTTGAGGACACAAAAAAATAGAAGATTCTACACCTAACAGTGTAGAACATGATTTGGGTATTTGTTATTGTGTGTGGGTAAGAACATGCGCTGAAAACCTTATCATTGCACTTTGTTTGGTGTATTTCCTTGGAAAGGGATAAAATGACCTTACTTAATTGTCAGCTTGCTTCTAAAACAAAAAATGACAAATCTGCAAACTTACAGAGACACAATAAAGCTGCCAGTTTGGAAATGGGTGTCTGTTTTTATTTGCTTATTTGTAGTCTGGGGAATCTATGTATCTGTGTATACTTTTTCCAGATGACAAGTATTTAATAAACAGCATTTCCATGTAGCTGTGTAGTGTCATTGCAAGCTCCGAGTTTGATCTTCAAGTGGTTTCCAAATACATCAGCAGAGTAGCTGTGGTATTTGTCATATTTGCCATCCTTCACCAGCTCATGTAGTTGGGTTGCCGTACAGCTTGCAGTAATTCTTTTTAAAATGAATGCACAGACTGCTGGCATGAATGGTGGCTCGATGGCTAGACTACTAACCTTTGAATTTAGGAGAATGTTTAGAAGAAAATTCAGTTCTGTGTTACACCATAGGCTTACTTGTTAATGTGAAGGTGCCCGGGTGTCAGAAATTTTGTCAGTTGAAGAGAGCAAAGTAGTAATTGTCTTTTTTTTGGAAATATGTTTTTTCTCAAATCTCTCTTGTCTGGTGAGATGAAGTTGGAAATATCCATAGCACTTTAAGGTCATCAGTAATGGGATTGATCAGCAACTTTAGAAGAACCATTATCCTTATGAGAGAAGACGGCATTTTCTTTCCTATTGGAGCAGGATTGTAATGCATACCTGGCTAGTGTGGGTTTGTGATTCTGAGTAAGTGATCATTAATCTCGGGTTAAAGTCATCTGGACACATTCCTGTCACTAGCAATTTGGACCGTATCCATTGGACCAGGATACTTTAGAAGTCTATATGTTCTGATGAAGTTCACAAATTCTCTTGGGAAGTTCTCTTTTAACTGCTGGAAGTTGTAATAGCTCCGTTGGGATAACCTGGAGATCTGTGCTGTAGGATAATTGTGTCCTTTTCATACCTTGAGAAATCCCTCGCCAGCTTTCCCAAGTGCAATCATAATGTTGGCTATTGCGTGACACTGTTTTCTGCCAGAGTTTCTTTCCTGCGGGAGGTATCACTAAGTTCGTTCTCTTTCAAGAGCCGTCTTTTCTTACAGTAGTATCCACAGTGAAACAAGCAAGCTACACTAAACTCCCCAAAACTACAACCAAACAACAAGTTAAAGATGGGAGAAAAATAGATATATTTTCAATATCTGCATTTTTAATTATTAATTTTGTAACTGTTTTGAATACTCGTGCTAATCCCTCTACAGCCTATCTAAAACAGCAGCGATGGGTTGTGAAATACATGTGAAAAAGGCAAATCAAATGGAAACTCAATATGCTACCAAAGGAACGCAGGGTTATAGTGCCGTTACACTAGGACAGGAGCTAACTGCCGAGTGCCGTTACTTGTTTCCTTGAACATAAACTACATGTGGAGCTGTAGGTAAAAACAAAGTGATAGGTTCATTGAGAAATAGTTCATTGTGAGAAAGTCTTCCCTGAAACATTGGCTGAAAATTATTTAAGACATGATCCATACAAATATAAATTTACTGTACTGAAAAGACTTGGAAATCTTGAGGAGGAAATCTTCCTTCCACACAGAAGGAATTTTCTCTGGTTTTGTTCACTTGCTTTTTGTTGGAATTCTGATTGTTTTCCAGCCGTGCGATGCTGTTGGCTGCACAGATGTGCTTTTACAACCACTATTCTCAAACAGTCAAGTTTTATGTCTCTCTACAGGCCTTTAAGATTAGAACTGGTGTTATTGCTAGCTTTAACCCATGTAGACAGTCTGCGTACGGGGATAAAGTAATCGGCACCAGTT
Organism: Tetrax tetrax; assembly: GCA_009806455.1. NCBI lineage: Eukaryota > Metazoa > Chordata > Aves > Otidiformes > Otididae > Tetrax > Tetrax tetrax. The sequence goes on from WHYT01015669.1 coordinate 23,658, forward strand.
GTGTCTTTCAAAATATACACAGAGAATGTTCCCTCACTTCCTTTGTTCTATGTGGCCTTCTAAGAAGGTGGGTTTTTTTTTCTGAGTGTTCATATTAGATTTATTTACACCTTGTTATCAGCAAACAGCATTTCCAGATTTTGTGCCATCATGTAGAGATTTTACACCGTATACTCTAGTTTCAGCTACGTAGCTAATAATTGTACACAACTGCTTAAAAATAAAATGGCACGCTAACTAACTTCTAAAAAAGTGTTCTCAGAGTATCAAACTATTTCATGCAGTCATTTTGGGCTTGACTCTCCTCCTTATATAGTAGGAAAGTGTTCCTGAATTTAGGCATGCTGTGTGTCCCATGAGAAAATTTGACAGTACTGAATTTGTTTGAGTTGTCTCTTTCAGGAAGACAAATTTCAAGTTAAATTATACTGGACATGTTCTGAGTACTCAGAGGCTTATCAGCTTTTTATATTAGTGTTTATCAGTTTTGTGAGTTGCTGATCCGATAGTCAATGAAATACTTGAGACACAAAATGCATAATTATTTTAAGATCCTCGTTACTGAGTTTGAGCTGCATGTGAATTTTCAGAATTAATACATGAGATGTGTAGCTCAAGATTAAATATAATCTATAGCTGTATTATTTATATTTCCAATTTCCTGTGTTGCAGAAAACAACCATGCACAAGAATTGGCCATTTTCTCTTTGTAAATGGCAGATGTGTTTACCGAATGCCTAGAAAAACAGATTAAAGTCCAGGTATCTGCTCTACCTGTGTGCTTCCCAAACTTTTAGGCCTGTGGAACCCCATGTCCTAGGGGTAATGGTTTTAAAATCTAAGGGTAATGGTTTTAAAATCTAGGGGTAATGGTGGTGGATGCCCCATCCCTGGAAACATTCCAGGCCAGGTTGGACGGGGCTGTGAGCAACCTGATCTGGTTGGAGATGTCCCTGCTCCTGGCAGGGGGGCTGGCCTGGATGGGCTTTGAAGGTCCCTTCCAACCCAAACCGTTCTCTGATTCTATGTCCAGAGTCCAGACAGCTGGAAGACTCCACAGATACTGATAGTTCATTCGGTTCTAATTGACAACATGTGTTTAATGTAATTACTTTCAAAACAAGTACATTTATATGGTATCTGTCCAAAAATCTATTATGTAAGTAATCAGATTTCCCCAGATTTTTGTTTTAATCAAGACAGTAAAGATACACAGTTTCTCTTTGATCAAAAAGGCTTCATTTGTTTTTTGTATGGTATACAGCTGCAGAGAAAGAGATGCCTTGTTCTTGCACGGCAGCTATGCTTCTGATTTGTACCTGATTTGCACCAGCAGTGTAACTGATCTGTTGGTGCTTTGTGTCCTTGATCTGGCATGGATCCACATGATGAAAAATGAGCTTTAGTCTACTAACGTGGTAGATTTTTACTTAGGCTACTGCTAATTCTTTTAATTTGCAATGCGCTAGGGGGCAGGTTGTATGCTATAGTGTGCTAGGATCAGAAGATCTTATTGAAAGGGGTGCTGAATTGGGAAGATGGAATCAAACAGAACATGAAAGAGGTTTTGGGAAGGAGTAACTGCACCTTTGGCTCAGGAGTTTTGTAACTAGATGGGAAAAGTTGGGATGTGGTTGCTGCCCAAAGCTTACATTACGATGCGATTAGTTCTCTCTGCTCACTTCAGGTATCTGGGCAGTGTAATGAAATGACTTTGGAAATCTTCCTCCTCTTTCTTTCTGTGTTTGGTTTCAGGATGAGTGCATAATCCAGTGTATTTTGATCAGTACTGCAATTGAATCACACATCTTCAGCCAAGTGTATACATTTCCTTTGGCAACACAACAGCTATTTTAATTTTTTTTTTTCTGTCAGAAGAACAGAGAAACCTGGTATTCGCACATACAACAGAAAATACAATTTGATCATGAATACAGGTCTTCCAAGACTGTTTTCCTTTCTTCTTTTGGATCTGAAGTGAGTTCTGGTTCAGCACCCCTGTGACATCAGAGAAGAGAGATGCCTGTGCTACAGAATTGTCCTTGGCTCTGGTGCTCCAGCTGTATGACTCCTGGTCTGATGTTTACTTTCTTTTGTTAGGAGGAATGCTCATCTAGTCCTGTCCCCTAAATAGTGTGTGTAATGGATGCAGTGCTGGCTCTTTTCTCAAGGTTACGTCTGCTTCAAGACTGTTTATCTGCTGCCTGGTACAGTCTCTTACCTTCTTCCGTGTGCTCAGTTGATCTCTCCTATTGCTAGCCCTAACACATAGTTAGAAATGTGAATTTTGACATAGGCACAGACTTTCAGGGCCCCAGTTAAACTAATCAGCCTAATGACCCTGACCAGCCTCACACTGGTGGGCCTCCCCCCACATTTCTGCTCATGAGACCATTAGCCCCGGTTAAATTTAGCCCCGGGCATTCAGTCCCAGTGTGAGCTGCCTTGGAGGCACACCTCTCTCCAGCTCGGCACAGCCATGCATTTGGCCACAGACCCTGCTGGTTTGCACCCTGCTCCATGGACTGACTTCTTGGCTTGACCTGGGACTCTCCTTGTCACCACAGATTTGGTGGTCTTGACTCTAGTTTGACCCTGACTGCCACTTCTGGGTCTGCCCTGCTCCATTGTGCGGCGGCAGTGCGACAGAGTCCTGGCCAGTGAAGGCGCCTGCCTTGCTGCCCTTGTTGGCAAGCTTGACCGCAGCTCTTTAGGGGAGTTTTTGAAGGTTAACTGGTACTGGTTTACTGCTTTTGTTAGGTAGTAAGCATGAAAAATGTTGGCCAGCTTTTGCAGAGCTTTCTTTCCATCTTTAGTTGTCAGATGATGATGCTCATTTCTTGCAAATATAAGCTTTACCCTAGTGTTTTTCACACATTTCTTACCTGCACACTGGACTAGTAGGTGCTGTAGTTGATCCACTCTTGGGGAGGATTCACAGTGATTTCCAAAGTTCTTTCTAGATCTGTTTTCCCCCATCTAAAAGGATATCAATTATGGCTTGAGATGTCTACCAATGGAGAAAATATAACAGGACAGGTAAAGTATCTGCATGAAAACATGTTCTACAAGGGCTTCCTCCTCTGAATGAATTTCAAGAATGTTTCCAAAACTGCAAATTATTATTACATGCACAATCCTAACTGGTTAGTTTTCTCTTGGAGATGGCTTGTTCCCATTGTTTTAATTGTGACTTCTTAGGAGGATTCATAGCATAGGTCATGGCCCAGTATGTCATGCAGTTTGGTGTTTTTTGGCCAAGAGCTCTGTTTATTTGGTTTTGTAATTAAAAAATAAGTATACTTACATGATTCAGGAGCCTCACCTTTTTTCCTTATTGTATCTTTAAAATATTTTCTACATGTAGAGTTAGAAGTATCAGCCTTTATCCCTCATGAAAAAGTGAAAGATTTGAAAATACCATGATTCAAATTTATATTTAGAATGTTTTCTCTAGGAGGAGGCTTACTTGTCACAGGAAATAGACATGCATTATTTGTGTAATTTGTAATTAATTTGGTTTAGTTACAGATTATTTAAAGTTTTTCAGGAGGATTTATTTTTGTTAAAGGACAAACAGGCCTAGTCCTGTTTCCTATTTTAGGTAAACTATCCAAATATAGCAGTGGTACCAAGTAGTTTATTTCCAGTTTTGTGGTAGGTGGAGGAGGAACAAGTTCAAACATTTTCAAGGGTAAGGCATACTTTTTCCTTCAGTCACTATGTTTATGTGGCTGCTCATTTGCTACACTTCAACATGAAACTCAGACCAAAAGGCCTTGTGTGAAACTAGTGTGATGAGAGGGAGTGTTCAAAAATGCGTGTCTGGTTTTTGTGCAAAGAAAGAGATTAAATATGGTCTATCAGAGAACTCTCTTCCTTTTGGTTTCACCACTTGTTTGTGTATAGGAAGAGATGGGAAACTGCATGAATAATGTTGGATTGTGTGTTCTAAAAATAGGTGAGAAAAAAAGTATTAAAATAAAGTGTGAGGAGGAGCAGAATACGGTGCTAAAAATCTTCATGCCTCCTTAGGAAACAGAAGACATTGTTTAACAAGTGTCACAAAATGAATGGCGTTCTGAAAAATACGAAGTTCAAAGCCTGGCGTCCACTTGTTCTGTAGTCAAAATGTAGTGTTGGTCAGTGGAAGGAATGCCTCATAAATGTCATCTTATTCTGCTTGCACTGTGTAACTACTGTCTGGGGAGGCAAGGAGGTGCTTTGAGAACTTGGGATATAAACCAGCATTCTATCATCAAAATACAGAAAATTGGACTGTGGCCATGAAAAATACTCATTCTAGCCCAGCCCTGGGCAAGTGACAACCAAAGGTCTTTTCCTCTAGCACACCGTAACGCCAGAAAAGAGAAAGGGGCAATAGATTTAGTACTGAAGGAAAGATTCAAGATGATAAATCAATTTGAGGTTAATACGCAGCTCTTTAAAGGTGGACCTTTGCAGTCAGGTCTGGCTTTGTCATCAAAAGTCTGAGCTTTAAGTCAAGGAGTAGGGAGAAGAGGAAGGAAATGCTCAGATTTCCTTTTCAGGATTTGGGTGTAGTTTAAAAGCACCATACGCTGCCTGTACCATGGTGGTAAGATGATGGTAATGAAGACTTAACATGTTATTACTGCAGTAACCAACAAACTCCACTGATGTAATGTAAGCTGGCCTGACCTAACGATACACAAATGCCTATGTGAAACTTCCTTTGTAAGGCTGTTTCCACAGGATCCAGTATTTCCACAGGATCCAGGAATACCTCTTTAATGGTATCCTTCCTAAACTGATCTGACCAGATGTTTATTTCCTCATAACAAAGAAACAAAAAGATGAGAAACAGGAAAAGCTAGGTCTTGGAGTGACTTTAGAAGAGAAACAAGTGGAAGAATGAGGATTGTTCAGTTTAGAAAGGAATCAAAGTTAAAAGGTAAGTTGGAAAGTAATGCCAGTTAAGTAATAAAAGCATTGGTAAAGACATAAAGCGACTGTATGGAATAATTTATTAAAACCTCTTTAAAGATCTCTTTTTTTTATTTTTTTTTTTTCCACAGCATCCCTTTGTCTTTTCAATTCATGTACAGTGAGATCAGACAATGGTTAGACATACAGATAGATAAGAATAAGAGTAAAGTTCTTTTTTTGCCAGTGTCTGTCAGTAGTTCAGGCTGAACGACAGCAGTCATTTATTCTGACCTTAAAATACCTGAATAATAAATTCAAAAGGCAATGCTTCCTGGAAACAATGAAATGAGGTAATTACTGGAAATGCCCATCTGACAGCTTTAAATGTGGCAGCCATCTTTACAAACTGCTTTGTCAAACATAGCAGACTTTCTCTGTTAAACTTTTCTTCCTTTTTTTTTGTTGTTAGTAGCCTATAGATGACTGACTGGGAAGATGACCAATTAAATAAATCCAAAACATAGTATTGTTATCATCAGCATCTCATGTAATTGGTACTAAATTCCTAGTACATTTAGCCTTTTTTCTCTTCTGTTAAATTTTTACGTGGAACATTGAAATAAAAAAAAAAAACCAAAACACTGCCTTTTCTTAAATAATAATAGTATATGCAATATCTACGTAATTTGCTTTTTCTTTCAGTGTACTGTTCACAATTTCATGTGGAGTCACAGGAAGGCTGAGAGACCTGGAAGAGAAATTGCTTGCTTTTGATAAGTTTAAAAAAAAGTCCTTGTTTGAGGTTTAGGTGCCATTGCCTCAGGAGGTAGCTAGTAGGCAAACTTCATAAACTGATTGATATTTACAAACCCCTTGAGACTGACAGTTAATTTGTTCACAGATGCCAGTCAGTACTTTTAAAATGAGAACTGTACTATCCAATGATCCATTGTGTATTTTCTGTATTTTAATTTCGGAGAGTAAGAGATAGGAACTTTCCTCAAAAGATTCTGATGTATACCTAGAATAGTTATGGTATTGTTTTGATATGTTTGTATGTTTCTAAGTCAAAGCAAAGATGCTTTTGTGTTGAAATTAGAGATAGTTTGTTTCTTCCATTTTACTATTGCAAGGTATTTGTATTTCTTTATCTGCTACCGCAGAACTCCTTATCTGGAATAACTCTTTAGTCATAAACTGATTTTTTTCTATTGCACCAATAATTTTTGTAATCTCTAGTGTAGTGATTGTTGAGGCTTGCAGAGAAATCCTGATCTTGGTTGCAGCAGCGCGAGTTTGGCATCGTGCTAAGTTTCAAGTGACTTTGTGCTGCAAAGAAAGGCTGTGGTTGTGAATATGCACAGTTCTGTCGAGTTCAGTGGGATAAAGCCTGTAAGTGTAGCAGCAGGTATGGACAGACCTCTTAGTGTGGAGAGCAGAACACCAGCTGCTGGATTTCAGGGAATTCTGCCTCTGTTTTTGTAGAGGAAAAATTAAATGCATGTGGAAGAAGTAGTTATATGACTTACCTAATGGGAATGTAGTATCGTTTTCTGTGCTCAGAAACTCATCCAATAATATTCAGTTAGACTTTGATAAGGTTTGTCACTATTTACAGAGGATATGCTTCTTTCTGGAATGATCAGCAGAGAGAGGACTAAAATGATAGTTACTCCTAATTTTTTAATTTTGCTTTTATATTTGCCCTTAAAAAGGGGAGGGTTGGCAATTTTGTGTCTATGCTATACATTTATTCACAACAAAAAAAATTAGTTCACTTTGTGAAGAGCTGCACAAAAAGGGAAATCTTTGTTTTATGGAAACAGTAGTCAATCTGCATGAAGCAACTTTAGTCACTGGAGGTTTTGTTACACACTGGAACATCTGAAACGGTGTATTTGTTCTTAAACTGCCTCAAGCGCCGAGGCTGTGGTTTCAGTATCGTGGTTGGAGCTCTCGTGTTGGAAGAGTTTTGACCTCCAGTTTAGTTGGCAGTTTGCTCACTACCCTTTTTCCTTTTGTGGTACATCTAGATATTTTTAAAAAATATGGAGGGACAGGTTGGCTTCCTGACAGGGTTTTGATGGAAAATTTCCTTAAGTAGATTTGGCTTTACATTTTCAGTCTGGAGGCTTTGCCATAGGCAGCCGGTGGTGGTATGTAGGTGAAAGGTGGTCTGCTGATGTGAGAGGCTGCAGAGGAGAGGGTTTTTCTGTAGATGAAGAGACAGCACTGTGAGAGTGGCTGGCAGAAGTTAGCACTCTTTATGGATGGTAGCAGCAGCCCGATGGAAAGGCCTGAGAACAGAGAGGCGCAGTGACAATGATGTCTCGTTAATACAGGTCAAGTTTTATTATGCTGGAGAACCAGATACCCAAATTCAAATGCAGCAGAATTTGGACTTTTAGCAGCAGTGAGAATGCTGATTTTCTGTACTGGTTTAGCAGTTTGAGGCTAATTACAATTCTGAAAGCTCTCTAACATGTAAAAGTATTCTATTATTATTTGTTTGAGTATGTTAAATAAAGGAGTGAAAATACTTGTATCTTTCACCTCTCCTAGCAGAGGAAAAGAATGGTTGCTAAAACTAGTTTAAAAACAGAGTGAGGAGTCTGATATACTCAGCTGTGTATACAAAGCTCAACAAGTTACAAAAAGAAATCTAATACATAGTAATGGTGTGCTTCTCAGTTTCACCCAAAATGTTCCTTCTTGCCTCCTGAAGTCTTGAGATATTTTAAAGTACCTGTATTGTGAGTTCATGTGGTTTACTGTCTGACATATGAGACCGGGTTATTCTTGGGTCATATTTTTGAGATTTTCCCTGCAACCGTAAGGGTAAGAAATATGTATTTACATGAAAGATGAGAATATAGTGTGAGTTCTCGACTTCAGGAGTTGGAACTTCTCACGTTCCCATGATAAAATACTTAAATAGGGAACAGTAAAGTTAAAAAATTAAGTTAAAGAAGTTTAAAAGTAAAATGAGAAAGGGAAAGAAAGGGAATGCAGGACTGGAGCATCTATGTATATGTTACAAAACTGTTGTTCTCTCCTATTGTGAAGAATGTGATAGATCATTGGGTTCAAACCAGCTTTTATATTCTGTGTTTTTATGTTACTTAGTTTACATTAGAACATGTCTATTGCATAGAGATTAGAACCAGACATACCCAACTAAAGGGAAGCCCTGCAACTTTTATAGCTCTGTTTGCAGTTCTACTCATTTTTGGGACACTCAGAGGTCTGCTTGTGAGATGTGATAATTCAGCTTTCTATCAGGCTTTCAATACTGCTTTATGCTTTACTTGAAAATAGGTCTTGCTCATCTTATAAAAGAAAATATTTTATTTTCAAAGGCTTGGACTTCTTGCTTAGTCAAAGCAGGTTATTTGATGGGTTGAACTGTTAAAAATCAGTTTCTTTTGTTCAGCTATAATATGAAGAAGGGTGAGTGATGACGTCCATATGCTGCTCCAGGATTATCCTAAATGATGAGAGGTCCATCCTAGGATGCGGTTGTGCCCTTCTTGAGCGCAGATGGCCACTTGGGTTCCCTGTGGGCAGCAGACGCTGACCGAGTCCCTGGCAGGATCAGGCCATTCAGGTTGCAGGACTGTGCCGATGTAGGGCTGCCTGTAAAATATTCGGCTGCTTCCTGATTAGACCTTGATTTCGGATTTACTTTTGTAAGCTCCTTTGCACTGTTAAGATGCACATGCTTGGCCATCACCAAGCATCTTGAGCGAGCCGCCGCAGCCCGTTTCTCCAGCCGTGCCTGCCCAAGTCAGTGAGGCACTGCCAAGCCTCCTCGTGCGGTCAAGGCTCCCGCGTAGCGCCTTCCGCCAGCCGCAGCAGATGCAGGAGTTGGCAGTGGCCGCTGCTGTCCCTCCCCTTCCCTGCCGTTCCCTGCCCGCAGCCCCCCGGCTCCCCGCGGGCCGAGCCCCCTCCCCCAGCCGGGAGAAGTCATTGCGTGAGGAGATCGCCTTACCGGTTGTCTGCGGAGCGGCGGCTGCGAGCAGAGCTCCGCTGCTGCCGGGGCTGCGGGAGGAGGGCTGGGGCCGGGGCCGGGGCCGGCAGGACCCGGGGCTGCGGAGCGGGGCGGCAGCCCATCTGCTGGCTGGTAGCGCCTGGCGGAGGCTGCGCTCCTGCGGGGCAGCTCCGGCTTTGGGGAACGATGTTTGTCAGCTACCTGACACTGACGGTGCTCTGCTCCCAGACAGCCGCGCTGGCCAGACCCGGCGGGGAGGTAAGCCGAGCCTCCTGTCTTCTCGGTAATCGCCTTCTCCCAGTTGTGCGTTCTTGATACCGATTCGGACGGATGCAGAATAATTTTTGTGTTGCCAGGCATTTTAGAATTGCCTGGTTTGCTTCATGTGTGAAAAGCTATTGCTTTGTTTTGGTTTACTTTGGGGGTTTGTTTTGTTTTGGGGGATTTTGTTTGTTTTGGTTTTGTGGTTTCATTTGCTTCTTGGTTTTGGTATTTTTGCAAAAGCCTGTAGATACTAATGGAGAGTAGTTTGAAAGTTTGCTTCTTTTGATTTGGTACACAATATGCTTTCTGTGAGAGATGACTGTAATTTGTGAATTTTTCTTTACTAACATACAGAGAAATATGATACTCTGCAGCAGTAGATGGTCGTGCTCTGTTCAGATTTTCTACAAAAAAACTTTTTAATCATGCATATTTTGACAAAGAATATATTTTGGGGATGTAAGCATGTAAAAGCTCCAGGCTCTGTTACTTTAATAGCATTCTTTTTGTTCAAATTAGTGTAATTTTTAATATGTTGCAAGGCAGAAAGAATTTAACTTCTAAAAAAAAGTATGTCATATCATTAAAGAGGGACTTTATGTATTCTTAATATGAGAAATGTTCAGTAATGGAATAGAACAGCCCTTGCTATGCTCTGAAAAGTTGTTACTAGAGTTACCAAGAGAAGGTTTCCAGATTTTTTGTTCTCATCAGAGGAGTTTTTCATCAAGTTCTTACTTCATACCAGAGCAGAAAATTTCAGTTACTCATTTGTCATTTAGGAAAGAATTCATCAAGCATAGTACTATTAGATATTAAATACACCATCTAATGAAGTTACTAGCAGAAAACACATTTGATCCTCATTCTCCCTCACTCTAACTGAAATGTAATGTATAGTTATGCATTTTAAAGGAATCATTGGGTAGTTTTGTTCCATAATATGCCTGCCTTAAGTAAATCTTCTGAAAACAGTGATTCTGTGTTTTCTTACAGTCTTGTCTTTTGTTAGTCCTGTCGTAAGTTTAGAGAAGCCTAGAAAGTCCAGAGCAATTACTTTCCCTGGTAAAAGAAAGTGGAAGTGAACTGGAAACACCACCTTGTCTAGCAGCGTGTGGTTGACACACTCTCCAGCTCATACGTCTAGACATAAACTGTATTTTACTTGCAGGGTGTTTTAAAACGAGAAGTTGTAATGGTTTTGATTCAAGGAAATGTCTTTTAGTGAAATCCTGTGCTGCCTTTGATCTAATTAAAGCAGGGAAAAGTTTTCAGCAGAGGCTGGGGGAATTGGACTGGACTGATGAGCAGAGCAGCTGGAGGCTGATCATTGCCCTCTAGTTGTCACTGAAGTTTGTGGCGTCCTGGTTGATTGTTACTGAGCACAGAAAATGATCGATGGACTCACCTTGTCCGGATCGAGGAACCTTCAAATGTGTAGTGGCTCATATGGAAAGTATTTCTGTCACCCCCGTGTGCACATGTGGTCTGCGGATCCATATAAAGAACAAACCTAGAGCAGCAGCAGCGCTGCCTGCCAATTATCCTCGTTAGCAAGTGAAATAAAAGCAATGCTGTGTTCCTACCTGGAAATGAATTTCTGCAGTAAAAGTGCAATGTGGAATGTTTTAGCACTGTGATCCATATGCCAAGTACTTTACTGTACTGTGTTTTGTAGGTTTTCAGCTAATACAGCAGACAGGTTATGAAAAATGGCCTGTTACTTTATCAATGAAACTTACGTTGAAGATTTTAGTGAGAAAGTCTCTCCTTTATTATGTTCATCTGGCTAATTTTGAAAACTATATAATAAAAATTATACTGTGTCTACTGTTATTAATACAGTAATTCTTTGTCCTGTATTGTAAGAGACCACCTGATAATCTTGTGCGTTTCCCTGCTCCAGCTGCAGAACCTTGGCTACATAAATATTATTTCTCTAGGAAATTACTCAGTTAAGATTTTTCCTGTGGTGGAGGGACAGTGAATAGAAGACAGGGAAAATAAGTTAAGCCTTTTTTAAAAGGAACCTGTATTGAAGTTTTGTGCTCCTTTGAACTGTTTTGTTTACTTCCCTGAATATTTTAATTGATTTATAGGTATGTATTTTTTAAAGTTCTGCTCATAAAAGTGTCAGTTTGTGATAGATTTAAAGTCAATGGGAAATCCCTTTTCTTGCCAGCTTGCTGTCTCTGAATTTTAGTGCTGCAGAACTTTGTTCAAGAAACAGAAAATTACAAAACTCCAACTGTTAGGTTTTTACCCCTATAATTCTTAAGGACCCCCTAACACTTGTTCTAATGTGTATATAATTATGTTCTGCTTTTCATTTGTTGTTGTGTTAAGGAATGACTTGGCATAGAGTCAGTGAAACTGCATTGCCTCACTTTTCCATTCAGGAGGGAAGTAAGGTTGTATAGCGTTGCCGCTCGCAACACATCTGTAGTGGCCAAGGCCAAAATTCTTTGTGTGTGCTTCTTAGGAAATGAGCATGCCTCTCTTCATCCGTAGCTGGAAGCGCTAGCTGGTACCTCCTTCCAGGACCAGCCTTGCTAGAGGGTCCCAGTTCAGCTTCCTTCTTTCTGAGATGCCCAGAGCAGTTGTCCGCATCCACAAACCGTACTGCTATCTTCTGTGACAGAGAAACGGCTACGGCTAAGTTGGCGTCAGATGAGAGACCTGTGTGATGAGAAATTAAAGACGAAGCAGGGTAGACGTATGTGATACTATGCAGAATGCATGAGGCCCGGACTCCTGATTTCAAAACGATACTTAATCAAGGTTTTCTCTTTCCCATTTCTTCTAATCTGGTGGTTTGGAATCCTCTCTAGCATGAAAATCATTGGTTTGACTAGATACATTGGGCTTGAGCAACTAGAGAGTCTTCCTGAGGAATAACCTGTCCCATCCCCGTCTTTTCAAGTCTTCCTAAGCAGATCATTATTCTTCACTCGCTGCCAACCAGGTGGCCTTTTAAATATTGTTTTCTCAGTGTACTTGATAGATACTTGTTTTTTGAGAAGATAATTTCAGCTTTGTTGAGATTTTAGTTGTTTCAGCTGAATTCTCCTCCCACTGCAGTAGCTTCTTTAATGTTGTACCCGTTGGCCATGAGCTGGTACTGTCTGTACTGTTTGAATCAGTCAAGCAGTGCAAATGCAGTAAAGTCACCAGCCTGGCCTCCTCAGCAGGAAAGCAAAATCAAATTGTACATTTCTGAGTTTTGTTTGTATTGTTTGCTTTTAGCATAAAAAAAAAAATAAATCTAGCTGTCAAAATGTGTGAAGAAAGGGAACTAAGCATCATATGTACCTTAAATATTGATTTTTATCTATATTTTAATGTGGCAAGTAAAGATAATCTGACTAATTCTAAAAATACCTGATATAGGACCTAACACAGAGCTTTCAACAGGTTTAAGTAAATAGGAACTGGTCTGTAAGATTTAAACCTAATTATTTTCAATTCTTGAATAGTATTTGTTCAGATAACAGGATGGTTTGCTACAGTTAATATAATAAAGTTGTTTATAGAAGCAACATTTTGATGTAAATGTATGGATACTAGTTAGCTTTAAGAATATCTGGATACTAGATGCTGTTTAGCTTTCTTCATAAAGCAGTTAACATGAAGCATCGGTGATACTAAACAATGTCCTCAAAGGCTGTTTCAGTATATTTTTTTATGATAAATACTGTGTTTATTTAGTGACAGATATGAAATGCTTCCCTTTGGAATTCAGGCATAAAGAGGGTGAAAACATCACATTTTACCTGCTAAAATGTGTAAGGGAGTCTGAGCAACTTCGAGTCTGAGTCTTTGTATGCTGCAGAATCTGCTGGTTCTCACTGGTGGCTTATGAGCTGAGACATGGGACAGTGGTTTTACACTGAGTTGCAGGACCAGGAATAAACACACGGATGTGCAAAGGACCCTGTTGTCCTGAGTGCCCACTCATTTCTGCTGTCCTGGTGGCTGTCCCCTCTGCAGTACGTAACTTGTCCACAGGAGCCAGAGCAGCAATGTGAACTTGTCAACATTTCAAATAACAGGTTCAGGTGTCACAATCCCATTTCTCCTATTCCTAATTATTATCTTTCCTACCTTGTTGAAGACCCGTAATCCTTACTGTAAGCTTGAAGTTGTGATTTTGCTTCTGAAACTTTGCGTATGTGCATATATGCATGCATATATATGTCTAGAATTAATTCTGTGCTCTACTGGCCATGGAAGAAAAATTTTAATGGAGCATTCTAAAAAACATCTTCAGGGTATCTGTAGCCCTGTATAGAATTATTTCTTGCCTGCCCAGTCAGTTTCTGAGGTTAGCTGGGGAGTACAGCTCATCCCAGTGTGGTTTCTTATTTCCATGTGGTACAATGTGAACAGAGCTTTCCCTTGCTGATCTTGGAAATAGACTGCTTAAGCAAGAGGGGAAAAAAAAACAACAGACAACTTGAGGTCATGGCCCTTTTGACAGTGTTTCTTGTTGGACTTTTTTCTTGTCAAGGAAGAGCTCTCTCCTGACTTGTTGAGTAAAATTTCTGACCTTATTCAGTGGGATCTTCCAGTGTTACACGGTCAGACCTGATGCACATGTGGCACACGGTGTGTACCTGTGAGAAGGCATGGGGAGGTGCCTAATCAGCTGGTCACGCAAGAGTAGGCTGCTGAAATTTCAGTGCATTTGTGTGGAAGGGCAGTGTGGAGAATGAACATGGCAATGCTTGCACTGCATGGCTGTTAATGATCCTCCTTTGTTGCATTCAGCTTTACGTTACCAGCCATATTGGCATGGCCTTAATTGCTGTTGTATCTGTGGATTTTGTCTTCAGTTTTCTCCTCCTTGTTATAGTCCTGTGAGGTAGAGAAGTGCTGTTACACATCTGTTAATTACAGATTCCTGGGCCAGAGAGGTAAAATAACATTCAGAAGCTCACAACAGTTGTCAGGAAGAAAAAACTTTTAGATATACTTGACAGATCTGTCTTTCTAGCACCGTCTCCAAGAAACTCTGTAGGGCCAGGAAGTGTCGTGGTTAACCTACGCCTGCTCGGTCACCAAGCTACAGTTACTGATACAGGTTCTTCAACTGTAGGCAGGGAGCACATGGTATGACCCAAGAAAAGAAGCATTTCCATCTCTGACTCTTCATGGGACCAGCATATAGAATCAGAGAATGGTTTGGGTGGGAAGGGACCTTCAAAGCCCATCCAGTCCAACCTCCCTGCAAGGAGCAGGGACATCTCCAACCAGATCAGGTTGCTCACAGCCCCGTCCAACCTGGCCTGGAATGTTTCCGGGGATGGGGCGTCCACCACCTCTCTGGGCAACCTGGGCCAGTGTGCCACCACCCTCAGTGTAAAAAATATCTTCCTTATGTCCAGTCTGAAAGAACAAGAAGCTGAGAACTGTGTAAGAAACTGAGACCTATATAAGAAAGCATATTTTCTCCCGCTGACATAATGACAAAAATAATTTCTCATCTCTGTACCTGAGAATTCCCATCTGCAAGCCAAGGTTAACAGGGCTTCCATTGATTCTTCTGAGAAATTGATATGTCACCTTGACTATATGTGCCCATCACCCATAACCCTTCTGTTTAGGAAGCATAGGAATGTTTGAGAGCCTTTGTGCACTGGTGACTAAGGAGGGATTGAACCATTTATTTATTTAGCATACATGAAAGAAAGTTACTTGGATTTACGTTAAAATTACCCTGTTTGGAGTCAGAAAAAACAGATGGTAATTTACATATGGCAGTAATTGCTGACGTCACCAACAGAACATCTGAAAGTGAGACATACCATAGTGGAAAAATGATCCTGTCAAGTAAATATCCACAGACGCGGCCAAATTATGAGAATGTGCTGGTATTGCTGCTGCTGTAGGTACTACAGAACATGGTGATTTGACCTCTGGCGTTCCTGCCTGACTCGTCCTAGCTTCACATCTGTCTGATCTGCGGTATGAGTAACACAACCCTGTTTTGCTTTAAAAACTTTGATGCCAGCCTAGCCTAGCGGGATGTTCAGTTCAAAGTTTATTATGTTCTAGCAAAATGACTCAAAATGCATTCTTTCGCCCTGTGTGACTCGGTGGAATAAATGTTCTTCCCATTTTCTTCTCAGGATTTCTGCAGGGCTTGTAGTTTTTCCTGTCCTGTGTATCCTTGCCTGTTCTTGTGGGAAGGACAGCGCTGAAGGATTAGCAGAGCGGCATGCGCTGGCAGGAGTCGGTAACGGTACCTCCTTAATAGCCCTCGGATCGCAGGCCCGCATCCAAGACCTTTCCACTCTGGGCTCTGGTTTGGGCTGTGCCGAGCTGCTTGTTCCGCGCTGTAAACATCCAAAAGGCAGATTGAGGGCTACAGTAATTCCCACAGTCATTACAGCATCATGCTCAGTCCTACCGTCGTTAAGCTAAATTCATTAAGTCATTACCAAATAAATGGTCATGTGTGATGGATGAGCTAATTTGTTTCTTAGACATGGTTCACAGATCGTTTTCTGGAAAGCTGTCCTAGAAACTTGTTGGATTACTTATTAGACAGACATATGTTTTAAAGAATTTACATGAATTTTATGCCTGGAAATACTATTTTAGATAGAACAGTCCACAGAACATTTCCTTTACCGTATTTCATTATTACTATCAGTTCTTTTGATTAACTTTGTTTTTTCTTTTTTTTTTAGTAATCTTCACTTTTTGAAGTAACAATTCACTTAAAATTGAATGCTAATGAATATATTTTTATCACTGTAATGTAAATGTTTTTTCTTCTGACACAGTTAGTTTATCTTGAATTTCTTAGAATTTTCATATTTGTTCCAAATGTGCTGAGTGTACAAATGGAGCAATGATGGACAGTTTATATTAGGAAGTATTGAAAGATACCCATAAAAGACAGAAAAAATGAAGAATGTAGTAAGTCAAATAAGTCCCTGTAATTGTTTCTAAATCATAACAGTCATTGCATAAATCAGTCTTTCTTCTAAAGACGACTTATTTGGTTTTCCTATCTCTTTATGGCAATGTTATAAAGCTCTGAATTTTTTTAGGTGCTCTGATATATAATAGGGCACAGGAATGTGTTCCAAGCCTCATAAAACATTTAATTAAAAGAATGGAAGTTCTTGTAAACTCCTGGTGGTTGCCTTTAAGTAATATCACTTCTTGCAACACGTGTTGTCCCCTCCCCCCAGCCCACATCTGAGCTTATCTTTCATTTTTTGTCTGGTGCTGTTGCGTTCTGCACGTGGCCGATGTACGTATTTTAAGGCAGCGAGCTGATTAATGGCATTAGCCAGCCTCTTGCCCCCGGGGCCGTGCTGGAAAGGAGACCTGGCACACAAAAGGGGCTGTGCAGAGTCGCTGAACATGCCCTGCTGTTAAAGTCAAGGCAAGCTTTCCTGAGATATGCTGCTGTGGGTGGGTTACTGCTGCTGCTGGGAGCCCATGGGTCAGGAACTGGAGGGAATTACCTGGTGAAGGGAATGTAAAGTGCATTTTCACTGCGTGGTTGAAAGGCAGTGGGTCGAAGTGAGCTGGTACGTGTGACACATCCCTAGCCTTACTCAATCTGTAGCTTTCTTGGTTGTTCCTTCCGTATAGCTTACTGTGCGTCGCGGCCGAAAGGACAGCGGCAGGGATCAAACATCATCCGCCGGTGTGTTTAAGGACCCAAAGGCACCAGCACAGCAATTATATCACTGACAGCAGCTACATTGCTTCTCTTTAAAGACCCCTTCTAAATGAGACACATGAAAGTGGAGCATGAGAGAGTATTAAATTAAAGGTTTGCCTGTGTATGCGATTGCCTGAAGCTGTCGATCTGTTTCTTCGTGGGTTAAGGGATTATTTTCCCAGTGTGTGGGTTGTGAGGAAGGTTTTATCAAGAGACAGAAGTTTTTGACAAATTTCCCCTCCCACCCATTTGGCAGACACAGGAGAGTGAGGTGAATTAGGAGTCAGTAAATTAATCCTTCCAACCATAACTGCTTTTTGACTGCAGCATAATGTTTGCTTCCATTTTTTCATGAGATTTCTTCCCAAGATGTTGTAGTGGTGGGAATAAATCCTTTAACATATTTGACCTAAAGGAAAAATCCTGTTGCTGTTAAAATAAGAAACTACTTCTTTCATTGAAAATTTAAATGGTTTTTAGAACTGTGATTTAGAAGATACCTACTAATATGTAAGTCATCACAGGTAAAGGATAACAGCTCTAGAAGGCTTGGTATTTTAACATAAGATTGCCTCCTTCCTCCTTGGAAGTTCGAATTGTAGAAGCAACGGTACAAACATGGAAATGCTGCGTTTTAACCCCAAACAGTTAATAGATTTACCATAAGAAATGACCCCTCTAAGGAAATAGCTCTTTCTCCTATTCTAATTATTTCAGTGTACTCTTGAAGTGAGTTTTAAGTAACTGCTGCAGAGGCAACAAAAGCACATTGGATAACGTTCAGTGTATGGAGGGTACATTAACATCTGCATAGGAATGGAGCGTTTGAAACACGTGCTGGACTCTTGCTTGTAAGTACTTGAAAAGTGAGATTTATTTAGTGCTCAAATGAGCAGGTGAGAGTGAAGTATTCTAGCCAGGAGCACCAAGGGTTTTGATGTTAGCTATGAGCCAATATCCTCTAGAAAAGCACAAGGACACAATACCTATATAAATTACTTTTCTTATTTCCTCATTAAGTGGAAAATTCTTTGCTGAATTATGTTGTTTGAGCCAATTTATTGAACTGAAGACAACTTTGGTTTTGTTAAGTATTTGCTTATATGTCAGGCATGGATTTTCTCAGAGTGTGGAGGAACTGGAAGAGGGTGAGCGACGGGGGCATTGCGGCCCCACGCCGTTAAGGATAGCACACGCAGACCTTGCTTGTGGCACAGGGTGATTATGTCATTTGCTCTGGCTGCGTCTCATCCTCTTGAAATTTCCAGGTATTCAGATGATTGTCTGGTATGTCGAGGTTAACTGCTCAGTGTTGTCCTCAGGCTGCCTGATAGAGCGTACACCAAGCGCTCATAGCGCGTTAGGTTCATTGAGACACGTGGTTGTTGGTGATGTGATGGCACCTGGAAGAACAATGCATTACCAAAGAAACCAGCAATTAAGAATGATCAATATTTATCATGGTTTATTGTGGTCCAGGAAATAAAGAAGGCTAAAGCAAAGCAAAGTGATAAGCAACTCTATCAGACCATTCTGACAGTGGAAGCCAGGAAATACCTGGTGCATCCAGCTGCCGTACTGTGGCTACTGGGGGTTATCTCCGGTACGAGACTGGTCAGCAGAGACTGGGTTGTGTCCTGTCTTTTCTTTCTGAAAGGCCACCGCTTCTAATGGTCGGATGGGAGCAAGACAATGAGGAGTGATAACTAATACCATCATGCTTTATTTGTAATGGTAGAAAACAGTTTCTGACCACATAAAAATGGTTGATAACGAAGTAAAACCATGCTTAGGGTTCAAATAAAGGTAAACAATTGTAATAACTTAGAAGAAATCGGAAAGATCAGTAGTCTTATTTTTAGGTGTACTAATTTCTCTTCACGTCTCTGTGTCAATACCAAGAGGCTTTAATGGAACATTAGTCTCAGTGAGAATCAGGCCAGGAATCTCTTGGTTTCGTCTTTGTTCTTACTCCTAACAAACTGGCTAAAATCACACTATTTTAAAGATGATAATCAATGTTATTTGTTAAGCCTGGGTTTTTTCTGTCCATTGGTTTAGGTTTAGTAGTGGATACATTGGGTCATTAGGCTAATTTTGGTTTAGTCATTCTCACTGCAGTAGGCTCTGCTTGTGATAAAAGAACCATTTAATTCTTGTATGATTTTCCCAAAGGCAATTTTAGAAAAGAATAATCAGTAAATATCTGTTTACAAGACAAGATACAGTGTATTGACAAAGCAGGAGTCATTTGGAAAAATTGAATACGTTTTTCCATTTTGTCGGAAGTCGGTATCATGATGCACAGAAGCCCATAGTCCTTGCAGAGAATGGCGGTTGGTGTAGCTCCAGCTGTATATGCAACCGGTCATTTTAAGAACTGATTGAGAGCAGATGAGATCAACAGTTAACATCTGCAGCTGTTTCCAGCTGCTAAATAAGCATTAAAGAGCTGGTGCGGCTGTATTTCAGTGAAGGGAAAACACTTCAGAACTCGCAAGAACAAATGTCAATGCTGTAGCACTATAGCTCTGTTCTTGCTCGGGTTTTGGGACTGGATTCTTCTCTCTGGTGAAGAGCAAGCTGGGAATACTGAGCAAGCAAGCTAGAATTTATAGAACTTTAACATCTCCCTGTAAAGGATCTGAAGTTGGTTCTTGGATATAAACTGATGTTGTTAGAAAATGCTAATACTTCTGCTTCAAGTCAGAAAGAAATTTCTGCTTTATCATAAACAGTTTGGCAAAATTTCAGAAAGTAAGAAGTGACTGCTATTGCTTAAAACATAGTTTGCTTTGAGAGGATTTGGCCATGGATCTGTAGGAAAGGAAGGAAATGACCTGTAAAACAATCAGCCTTGTGGAAACGATCAGAGACTTCGTTAGGGAGACATTGCAGGGAAGCAAATTGGAGGATCAATGCTGGGAATGTCAAGGTGGAGTCTTGGCTCAAATGAAGATGACGAAAGCCAAATTGTCACTGATTTAAAACTGTCGTAAGTGGGATTTTGTCCTACGCATCTCGGGATTTAGGAAGGAGATGTGCTGCCTTGATTAGATGCAAGTTTTCCTGTATGCATTGGACAAATATCTGTACAGTGGCTGAGTTGTAAATACGTTGTCTGGTAGGATCTAGAAATAAATGTGGTATCCTGCAGCATAAGAAAGGGAAGAAACACCTGAAAATACTAACAGCTGACTAAACTCTGTGCAAGCCATTTTAGGCTTTCAAATGGCAGTGCTAAAACTTCAGGAGAATGCTCTCCCTTTTTAATTCATCGAAGTGCTGTGGCATAACAAGGTTCTGATTTATTTTTTTCTTTTTTTTTTACCTAATTTTAAAACATTGTCAAGAGGTGGAGACTGGTGAATGCCCTGCGTGTAGTTCAAGGAGCATCCAGGCACGGGCCTTGTACCAATTAATCAGGTACGGCTCTGCCCCGATAAGGACCCTCTGCTAGTGGGCGGGAGAGTCAAACTCTTTCAGTCTGACGTTTAACGAAAGCAGAATTAATTAGTAATTCTGCATAGAGGGAAAAGTGATGTTTTAGCCATATTGTTCCTCCTTTTTGCAGATGGTAAATTTTTTTTGTGTGCTAGAGCTGCTGTGTGTGCTGCTGTTGGTGGTTAGTGTGAGTTTTTCTGTCGTCTTGTCTCCATGCTGTATGTGATGAAGTCTTTGTAATGGGCTTGTAGTAGGTGAGTTCTCAGGCCGAATCAAAGACCAAACCCAGTATTTTCCAGTTGGATGTTTAACAAAAAAATTAAAAACCTGATTAAGTCCTAGCACTTTGTGGTATTACAGCAGTTATCACAGGATTATCCCAGTTTCATTTTTGAATTTATTTTTTTTACATTTTTTTTTGGTTTTTTTTTTTACCTTTTTAATTTTTTATCTTTTAAAAAAGAGTGTTTATATTTAAGGAAAAGATCGTGTCAGTGTTGTGATCATTTTCCTTGTAGTCATCCTGTTTGGTAAGCATGACAGTTATAGCAACTAGTCAAGATTATAATTTCTAACAACATCAACGTCAGCTGTGATTAAAAATGAAGCAATAAACCACTGAAATTTTGGTACTCCTTTGTCAGAGACACACCCTGTTCAGCAGAGTACTTGAATTTGTTCACAGCTTCAAGCATGTGAGAAGCTCCCTGGACATAGTGTGCAGGAGTTTCCTGCTCGGATCGGGCCATAGCGAGCGTTACTTTTTGTAGAGGATAGAAATTGCTGCACAAAGCAAGGGAACTGTGTTTCCAGCAGTGGTGAGACCACAGGGTTACTGGCAATTAAGGGGAGGCTGATTTTAGAGGTTTCTCAGTGTGTATGTCTTATGTAGTGTCTTGAGACCCAAATGTTGTGGTAAATGATGTCTTCAGACATGTGAGGGTTGTGAAAAATTAATCAGGTCAGGAGTTCCTGCTGGTGCAGATATTGGGAACTAACATTTTTTGCAATTGACCCATGGTGCTGAGATTAATAATTAAAACATTTTCAAGAGGAACTTCATAGTGATGTTTAAAAATGAAGTCATCGCAGCTGTTCTTCCTGTTTTTAAAAACCTCTTTTCTTCCTCAAAGAATAAAAAACTCTTAAAGCTACTCATAATTTTGTGCTTGGGAGAAAAAATATTTAATCAGAATTCAGTATGAAGAATACCAGAAGCTAACCAATTTATAACTGAAGAAAAAGAGAATTAGTTTTATTGCTCTGATGGTTATTTATTCATCGACTGACTCCGTGGTAGAAGCAGCTCTGCTTGTCCATACAAGAATCGGGGTTCTTTCATTCATTGATCCTTGTTAACTGTTGAGAATATTGAGCCTTTGTCATCGGAGATCGGTTGATGTCTAAATATTTTTTTTTTTAGGTACAGTTTATCTCCCTGCAGATTTTTATTTCAGTTTTCTGTTGTTAAGTGTTTTATAGGCAAGCAGGCTGACAGCAGAGACTTTTTCTCTGCAGCGCGGTAAGTACCTGTGAGGTTTTTTCCCCTATAAAACTTGCGTAATGCTTGAATAAAAATTTTCCCTTTTAATTTACAAATAGTGTACTTATATTTAAAAATTCATAGATATGTGAATGAAAAACTTAGTCTCCATATTTTTTATATTTTTACCTTAAGATATTTGTAGCGTACTCAGGAGGTTAAGGCCTGTAAGTGTAGATTACTGCAGTGACTTTTAGGTGGGCCTATGAAATTTTCTCAGCTAATTTATGTAAGAAATTTCATGCTTCTTTGTTCCAAACAGGTGATTTTACTGGAGTTTTTTCTGTTTGGTTCCCTATGGGGATGTTTACCTAGAGTTACACTTCCCTTGTGTTCCCTTCTCTCCCTTTTGTTTGCTTTTAACTTTGCGTGTGAATCACGGACTTGTGAGTTTGCAGCTGTTTAAACCATGGAGAATGAATATAACTGTAGTTGTGATACACAGTCTTTCTAGGAAATGAGTAACCGCTCTTTTTCTGTTAAACTATCCACATATTTAGTGATGTATTTGCATCTACATAAATGCAAGCATTTAGTCTTTGTGGTCTCTTTGCATTGCATCAGAACATACTGTTTTAAAAATAATTCCCTAGTCGGACAAAAAAAAAAAAGCTGGTTTTGCGTGTTCTTCCATGAGTTGTTACGGACAGAGTGTCCATGATGTGTTACTGGTATTTGTCGTGTCCCTGTGAAAGTGAACTACTTGTTTTAATTGCGTCCTATAGTATCTTCTGGATAGAAAATGTAGTGTAGCAATGCTTCTCGATGCGGCATACCCGGTTTCTAATGGATTGCAGCCTTGATGTGTGTATTCGTAGGCTGCAGAAAGCCCGAACTACAGACCACCGTTTGTGAAGTCACGTCAATGGTTGTAGAACATTATCAGATGTGTTGACAGCTTGCTTTAGCAGTTGGGTGGTTGGGTTTTTCTTTTTTTTTTTTTATTTTAATTTTTTTTTTTTTCCTACTAGGGATTTGTTGAACTTTTTCGGATAAAATACAGACTGTAGAAACCTTATAGTTTATGGTCAGAGGTCAAACTAAACTTCATGTCCTTGAAGCTCTAAAAAGTGTAGCTAATTTTTCTCCCTCGTATTTGTCACTTTTAAGTATTTTTACTGTTTTGTGTAGACGAAAAAATAGAAGCAGTAATAGTCATACTGGAATATAAAATTAGAAGTGTCCTTGTGGATAAGCATGTCCAACTTGCTGTTGCAGGTCACCTTATCTTGTGATCTTTCTTCTAGACTAGACAATTTCCATCTTCGTTGCTTTTGTTTTGCCCTCTGTCCTTGAAGGTTCTGAGATTAGTTAAATTTAGGAATATGCCTTTTGTTTGGAAATAAACCTACAAAACTTGGTTAATCCAAATATTTGACAGTTTCACAGAAAATATGTAAGGTCATGAACATCTCTGTAAGGCCTTTTGCATTTTCTGTTCAGAAATCGGAGTAATTTTGGAAACACTTCCACAATAGCAATTAAGGGCAAAGACAATCTTCAGGTGTTTTTTTTTGTTGTTTTTTTTTGTTTTTGTTTTTTTTTTTTTTTTTTTTTTTTTT
>WHYT01015669.1:47076-63780 GCA_009806455.1 Tetrax tetrax
TATTGGAGTTGTTTTGCCAGCTTTATTTTCTTCCTATCAATACACCAATTTCTGTAGCTGCTTCCGTTTTGATGGTGTAGACTGACCCTGATTTAAGGGGTCTTTCCTGTACAGATCCTCTATTGTCTAGTTGCTCAGATGCTTTAAATAAAGATTTTCTGAAGTTGTGACATTCAGAACAGGTAATTTCTGTATGGATTCTCTTAACAGAGTTGAGATGGACTTCTACCGTCAGCTTTTTCTGACTGAGTGCTAGTAGGATCATTTTCTTCTGCCTAATCTGTTATCAAAAACTGTCCTGCCTGTCTCAAACGTACAGGTAAGTTTTCAGTGTGTTTAAAAACTGGTCAGATCTTAAAACTTCCCATTGACCAGTCCCTATTCTGTATTTTTGTTTTGCCTTTGCTTGACTTGAGAGGTAGGAAACTTTTGATAGCGTCCGTAGCTGCATTAGTGTCACATAAGCGCTGCTCAGCCACGGGTGCTCTTCCTTGGTAAACTCCGCTTCGTGAGAATAACTCCAGTCTTAAGGCAGATAGCTTTGCCTGGCTGACCTTGCTTTTCTCATCTGTTAAATAGGGATAATGCAAAATTGTTAGATGATAGAACGCCTCCGATGAAAGTTGCATGTCATGACGTTCTGTAAATTATGTCCAAGTCCTACATGCTACTCACTTCTGTAACATTCTGTTCACCTTGCCAAACTTACCTTCATCTGGGAATCCTGAGGTGAAACGAGGGAGTCCCAAGCACAGGACAGCATCAAAGTGTCCACAAATTGTCTTCAAAATTGCTGGTGTCACTAATCCCTTATTAGATATAATGAGGCCCTAAAATTTCTTTTTGAATGGCCTTCATTAACTGGAGCGCTGTGTAACTCGGAGAGGCAGATTTAAATGTCTTTGTTAACATAGCAAGAGAGGTTACTGGAGGTTAATCCCTGAAGCATGACATTTTTTAATGCAGCTATAAATTTATTTGTGTACGTTAAGAATACAAATGGTTTAAAGTTCAGCTCTTACAGTCTGTCTGGAGCTTAACTCAATGCACAATCGTGGCAGGTTTCCAGCGAGCGGGTGTTTCAGGCTGTGGCATTGGTTTCCCTGTAGTGGTGAAGCTGAAACCATCTGACTCCACATAGTTGAAGCCAGTTTACTGTTGAATTGGCAGCAGTTGCGGTCAGGCTTCAGTTGTAAGAAAATGGTTTATTACTTCCAAGTTTCCCTTTCAGCAAAGAACACTTATAAGACCATAAAACTGTCTGTGTCTTTCTAAGATCTATCGTGGCTACCTGGTAGAATAGCATCTCTTTTTCATCTGAAGTTAGTGATTTCCAGTTATGTGGAAGGCTAGAGTAGTAATATTTATTTGTCCTCTGACAAATCCTGTTTCTCCTGTTCTGTAAGCTTTGTCCCTTCTGAAATGCACTGATTTGTGTCAGCAATGTGGAGAGTTCAGTTCCTCTACTGGCTTTAAAAGAGGTGGAGTCATAACTGGTGGGAATACCTACTGCAGCATAGTTCAGCACCCTTGCCAAAAAGAAGGGGAGAAAAGTGTCACAGAGCTTTAAATCCACTCTCTGTGTAAGGTGGCACAGATTGATACCTTCTTCCCATCTTAATCTCCCAGATAAAATCCATCCTCGTTGCTTTTGTGTGTGGTAATTGTGCATGCTAATCCATTTGCAGGACCAACTGACTTCACAAAATCCCTGGTTTTGGTCGCCTTCACCCAGATTTTTTTCGCAAGAACAGCAGTGGCGTCATAGCAGATTACCACACGTGGCTTCCTTCCCAAGTGGAAAGTCAAGGTGTTTGTTAGCTTCTTTCAGATAAACCTGACAGACAGAATCCTTTCTGTTCCTGTTACTTGAAAAGTATTAGGAGTACAAAGAAGACAGACTTCTTTTTAGTGAAAGCGACTCTGTGTGTGAGGAAAAAGAGAATCTGTGCCTGTATTACAGGTCTGAACTTTTCTGGAGATACTGTTTTGCATCTGTCCGTAGTTTAGCCCCACTCGGGACCAAACTGCAGTCTCTCACTCCCTCTCCCCACCCTCTGAGGGAACAGGGAGAGATAACAGAACAAAAAAGCTCCAGGTTTGGGATAAGGGCAGGGAGAGATCCTTAAAGTTACCATTCTGGGCAAAACGGACTCGACTTGGGGAAAATTATTTATTTATTACTAAAACCAAAGCAGGATAATGTGGAAGAGAATAAGACACTTCGCCCCACCCCTCTCTTTTCCTGGGCTTAAACTTCATTTCAATCCTCTCTGCCTCCTTCTCCACCCTGAGCGGCACAGGGGGGAAGAGGGAATGGGGGTTACGATTGGTGCATCACATGTCGCTTTACGCTGCTGCTTCCTCCTCGGGGGAAGAACTCCTCGCATTCCTCCCCTGCTCCAGCGTGGGCCCTCCCACGGGCCACAGTCCTTCGTGAAACTGCTCCGGCGTGGGTCATCTTTTCCACGGGTGCAGTCCCTCCAGAACGGCTGTCCCAGCGGGGCCTCCACGGGCCACAGCCTCCTTGGGGCACCCGCCTGAGGGGGCTACCACTGTTGCTGATGGGCTTGGCCTTGGGCAGTGGCAGGTCTATCGCAGGGGAAACCTCCAGCAGCTTCTCACAGAAGTTATCTCTGTAGCCCCCCCTGCTACCAGAACCTTGCCATGCAAACCCAGCACAATTAGAAAGGTTTAAACTTAATTTTGCAATGTTCTGAATATAGAGAAAAGTTGTTTTAAAAACTTTCAGAGTTCTTTATTTATAACTTCCTCAGATTTGAGTTTGAATTGAGGACTTCCCACCAGTTAGCAAGGCAGTTCATTCCTCTGATCATGTGTGGAGAGTGGTGCTGCTTACATACATCTTTGAAAAGTCCTGTTAGTAGTTGGTACACAGGTGAGAATGCTTTGTCATGATTTCTTACAGGTGCAGGACAGACACCACTGAGAAGAGGTAGAAAATCAGTTTGCAGGAGATCTCTCTGTTTTCTGTTACTTTTAAAATTCTGCTTCTTGTGTGGAACCTGAGTCCTTAAATCTCCGTTCAAGGGGCGAGGGAGAGGTCTGAATGTCTGTGATAGCTAATTTCAGGTAGCAGGTCCAGCTGGTTTACTTGCATACTGGCAAAGCAGAAGAGTAGTACTTAAAAAATAGCAAAAGGCAGAAGTTAAGCTATTAGATTTTTTTATTAGTGGTATGTCACGCAGTCCTATCGAGGTCTCATGCTCAAAGTGAGAAAAAAAGTGCAGTTATTTATTTTATCAAAAGTTGAGATTTATGAGGGTTGGAAACCTATTTATGAATTAGTGTCTAAACCTAAAAGAAGCTGAAAGGGAGGGAAGGGCAACATGCAGAAGCAAATTAGAAAAGAACTATGATGCTTAAAATGTAGTTCTGTGGAATGTTAAAGATCGGTGAAAATTGGTTTAATCAAATTAATGCTTCATTGTAAAGTTTTTGATTGTTTCTCTTCAGTTTGAAGCAGTTTTTTTCTCTTAAACCATTGTTGAAGTCCCCATGTCTGTTTTCTCATGATCCTGATGGTGTTTAGGGCTGTCCCAATCTGAGAACACAGACCAAATTCACAGGGAGCACCTACATGTGTGTGAGAGAGGATTGACTTGCGGGGCGTGTGCAGGCATGCTCAGGTGCCGTGAAGACCCAGAATGACAGGTCACAACAGCGATAGTCTAGCAGAATGTTTTGTTTTCTGTGAAGCATTTTTCTGAACCTAAATCTTTCTATGTCTCAGATATTCTCCACAGTTTTCTCATCAGGCTGTGAGACACACTGAAGAGTAGTGTTCTATGGGTTACAACAGGACACAGATGAGACGTAGGGAGGTAGATTTAGATTAGGTAACACAAAGAAATTTTTACGATGAGGTTGGTGAGGCACTGGCCCAGGTTGCCCAGAGAGGCGGTGGATGCCCCATCCCTGGGAACATTCCAGGCCAGGTTGGACGGGGCTGTGAGCAACCTGATCTGGTTGGAGATGTTCCTGCTTCTTGCAGGGGAGTTGGACTGGGTGGGCTTTGAAGGTCCCTCCAACTCTAGCCATTCTCTGATTCAATGTAAGCAGCTTTAAGCAATGCTTCTCACTCACGAGATACACAGATCTAAGTAGAGCTGCATGTTCAAGTAATCATTGCCTGCCTTCTTTAGAGTTTTTACCTTAGGTCCCAGGTCTTTTTTTGCCATGGTTCCTGAGTAAGAAGTTGTACTGAAAAGCTGTACCTGCACATGGAATTAGTGTCACCAAAGTCACTTAACTCTGTTGATAGTCACACAAGCCTTTCTCTATTCCTTTTGTCAAAATGTGTTCTACAACATAATGTAAATAATAGGAAATTACTAAGATGCTAATTTGTATATTGTAAAGTAATTTATGCTTTTTTTTGTGGCTGGAAACATGATCTATGTACAAGCAGCAATGACTTTCACTCCCATTGTCCTTAGCTAATAGAGCCACGTGTGTTCTGAGCCAACCCCAGCAGTTCTTACACAGGTGAAACTCCCACTTGTTTCCCTGACTTCGGTGTGAGTTTTGCCCAAGTAAAGACTGAAGGATTTGGATCACCAGACTTAGGACATAGAGTTTGCTATATCCTTGGGCAGATTGCACAGGAGACAGTGGGTGTTTGAAGGAAAAAGGAAATATACTTTTTTTTTTCTACAATAATTTCAACCCTGTTAGTGTGGAAGTTAAAAGCATTCCTTTTGAGAAAACCCAGCCTCCACGCTCTGCCAGTGTGGGGCTGGAGACATTAAGAATTACATCTGGAATTCTCTGTATGTTACCGCCAAGTTTAAGGGAATACTCTTCACTGAGTTTGAGTCAGTATTAGCACGGTCGGTGGTGTTGTCTTGTGGCAACAGAGTAGATGTTCTGTGAAGTACAGCAGTGTACTGGCTTTCTCTGGCTTTACGTTTAACACAAAGACTGGCAAATATAAAAACCTTGAACCAAGTCCAGGACACTTTTACTTATTCACCCAATACAATAAATATACAAAAAGTCCATCTTGCAATTATTTACTGCTTACAACTTGTTTAAAAGCTTGTCCAGGAAAATGCAGTTAGAACAGTTTTCCTCATCAGAGTGTTTACTGCCCAGGTATGGAGATGAGTACCTACTTTTTACACAGCAGTGCAAAATAATCTTGAAATAGTAACAAATCAGAATATTAGTGATTGACACCAACTTTTCCCTCTTGCCTGCATCCGAAATATTGGAGAAGCAAGCCTGGAGTCCTTATATAGCAAAAATATAGCAGCGGAATCTTCCTAGCTGTTTGTACGGTAGAATTGATGAGTTCCATACTCAACAGGACGTGAGGGTTGGAATTATTCATGGGAAATCAGTTTTTGAGCTTTCATTCTTGTAGAGGCTGGGTACGTCATACGTGCCTGTTGAAATGTTACTGTGGGCAGGATTGTGGTTGATAGGAATTGCACAGGAGTGTTTGCTTTTCTCAGAGCAGTTTATCTGCTCTCCTCCGTGGTGCTTAGATTGGGTACCACAGTGGCTCTGGTCTGTGGTATTCTACATAGTGCTGGAGAACATACAGGAATGTGGAAGCAGAATGGGGAAACGCGGATGAGACCTCATGCTGAACCCTGGCATCCTGAAACCCAACCTCTGGATAGAAATCCTGTGGTGTATCCTCTGGCCAAAGCTCGGAGGAAGGGAAGTCTGCCAGGGGAGGTCTGGAGCTGCACAGGATTGTGGAGAGGGGATGGGAGGGTTGGATCCGAAACCATGATAGTTTATTCAGGCCTACACATTTCATAGTCCCTTTTAAACAGTGTACGTCAGCCCAAACCCTTTGTTAATGTTAGCAGACTTTGAAGATTTTGTGTCAGAACTTCAAAGTGCTGCTAATTTTTGCTCTAGGGCAGAAAGCAGAATATTTAGGCTCTTTCTTAATTCTAGCATCAGGTTTCTGAAAGTTTCTACAATATGACTTTTTTCTACTGAGACTGTACACATTGCATCCAAAATAATAGAAATAGTTCATTTGGAAACTGATCTTATGTATGGGCAAAGAGACTTATGTCCTGATTTCTTTGAATTCTAATCTGTGCGTGGAGAATTTTAATAGATAGTAGGAAACATCATGTAGTGACTTTTTTTACAGCTTCATGTGAAGTGATGGTTGCAATCTGGGAGAAATTCTTCAGAAAGAAAATATTTTAAAAGTAATATGGTAAGTACATAATAGGCCAAATTCTGTGGTCTTAATAAAGTTTCCTTATCCTACATTTTGCAAGTCTATGCTCCTTGCGTAAACTTCTTAAATTTCCTGGTCATCGATCCTGCTCGGTGTAGTGGAGGAGCAGAGAACTTCTTTTCTTCCTGTCCTGTTAACTGATTGCTTGAATGTCTGTTTGGTCTTACGCTACAGAGCGCAGAACGGTGGAAACTCTTGGCTCTGCGTCGTGGACAGAGCACAGAGAAGTGGAAACTTCTGGCTCTGCGTCGTGCTAGCTTGTGCTGCGGGTGATTTATTCAGCATTGACATGGGAATATGGAAGTTTCTGTTCTAGCGTGCTGTCTTTGCAGCCTGACAGGTGCGGTGATCCCCACTGCCACATAGCTCACCCTCTCTTCTTGAGCCGGAGGGACCTTGGCAAAAACTCATCTGGACCAATCCTGCGAAGATCTGGGAATTTTAAGACTGTCAGACAGAATTTTCCAGTGAAGAAGTACTTTGTGTTGTAACTGTCATTACCATAAGCTGTGCTTTAAGTGTGAAATAATGAGAAAATTTGAAGACATTTTGAAAGAAAGAGTTTTGTGTAATTACTCCTACTAGTACCAATCATAATGTCTTTAAGATGTCATTTATATATAACACACCAGTTATTTATAATGTACGCGATTAAAAGATGGATTGCAAAATAGTAAAATCTATCTTAAATGCTGAATTTTATAGCCGTGAAGAATGAGAATATCAGGCCAAGCACATTGATCAGTCAGTAGAAAGTCAGGCATTTCTGCTTTTTGACAAAACGGTGATATTAGGGAAAGAGCGTTAACTGTTCAGGAGGCAGAGATTAGTACTCAGTGCTGCTTGATGAACCAGGCAAAATAAATAAGACTTGCAGTCATTCTGCAAATTCAGAGGAGAAGACTTGGAAAAGCTATCTGTGAATCCACAGCCTTAAAATTAGGGCTCTTACGTAGTCGTGACTGGATTCCGAAATGTGAAATAATGGATTTTGAACAGAGCAGTAATTGGAATGAGAGTAGCTGATACGCTTTGTGTTCTGCGACTTTGGCAAGGCTGAAGTAGTGATTGATTAATGTCAGAATGATAATTTCCTTAAGGACATAAATACATTCTAATTCTTAACTGCTGAAGCATACTTGTAATTTAATTATTTTAAACTTTAATTAATTTAACTCCTTGTGGTCAGATGGTTCAGTTACTTGCACTTGCTTACGCTTATTGATTAAGAAAAGGGGGCTGGGGGGAGAACCAGCCTGGCGTTAAGAAACAGTCTTCACTTAATGTTGCTGTGTGTCTGCCATTCCATATATTTAGTGATTTTCTCCAAAGATTAAAATTACACTTGTAGTTGGTGTTATAGTAATT
This sequence comes from Tetrax tetrax, assembly GCA_009806455.1. NCBI lineage: Eukaryota > Metazoa > Chordata > Aves > Otidiformes > Otididae > Tetrax > Tetrax tetrax. Next base: position 54,680 of record WHYT01015669.1, read on the forward strand.
TAATCTCTCTCCAATTAACAGTTTTAAAACATTATCATTTTTCAGCAGTGCCAGGGAAACTGTTATCTGTAATCGTTAGTTTAGATCTGATGGCTAGCTTGGTAATAATAATGGATTTTCAGCTTCAAGGAAAAGTTTTAGAATTCCAAGTTTTACCTAACAAATGAGAAGTTTTTTAGGGGTAAAATTAGAAGAAAATACAGTTTGTTCTGGAGCCCACCCTGCAAATCTTAAGAAAAGATCTTAGTGCTTACTGAAAATTGTCAGCAGCTCACTGTGGAACAGTGTTGTAAATGAGTCCCAATGATAACTTTTGCACAAACGTGTCTCAGTGTTACTCATTTGTGGCCAAGTGGCACGTTGGTGGTAAAGGATGGGGAGTCTGCATGAGGATATTCACCCTCGCTTTCTTCAGTTTGACGGTCAAACAGATGTGCAGTATGTAAATAGTGGGTGTCCTGGAACCGTCCGCTCTCCTCTGGAGTTGAGTTCCTATCTGCTGCTCTTCAGAAGTCAAGTGTTAAGTGCTTTGCAAATGCAGCAGCCTGTGGGTTTTTTTTATATTTTAAAGATCTTGAAGGGGTTTTTTAGTCAAGAATAGGTGGTCATCTGCTTTTTCAGTGCGATCGAAGTTAGGTTGGTTATGTGTAGCTCCACTGACAACATACCCTGCAAAAATGAACTGAGCAGAAGTGCAATAAATGTATCGTAACTTTTGTTCTTTTGTTTATCAGTTATTGCATTTCCTGCCTAATCCTACCAAAAAATGTGGATTTGGAAAGAGAACCATCACAACTACAGTAACTTGGCTGAGCTTGCCTCCCATCTGGGTGTTCCAAGAATTAATTCTTCCCTATGAGAATCAGTGATGGAGTAGTCAGGTCTGTGTTCACTCAAAAGAATACACTGAAGGAGGATGTGAGCGTGAGTTCACAAGTGGCTCAAGGGCAGAGAGACAGTGATATTAAAGATTTTGCATTTCTTCTTCCTTCGGAGAAGTGTGTGATTTTAGTTTTGTTTTTTATTACTAGTCTGTAAGATTTGCTGAAATTACAGAAGTGTTCCTGTTGAAAACTACCATCTTCGGTTGGAAGCGTTAATGTTTGTGTTGGTTTTATCTGCTCTTGTAGTAAGTGGTATCTTCATTGTAGCCAGAAAAGAAATAATTTTGTACTGAGAGATGGCAAAATACGCTTGAGAAGGAAATACTGAAGAGTGAAGAATGACATAAGCATCCCGTTCCTCAGTTTTATTATAATGAACAGTGTCCTTTGATATCAACACAGGCCATTTATTTAGACTGTTGTGTTGCTGTTTTTTCAGGAGCTCATGTATGTTTTCATCCATACCAATCTTAATATTTTTGGTACAATTTTCTACACAGACTTCTGTGTCATTTGAAGATGTCACTCAGTCATTCAGTGTTATGGTTTACCTCTGTGAAAGTATTATGAAGACTCTCTATGTCTTACTGTGGTTAAGAATATTTCAAGAAACTGCTCTTGTAAGTGTTGTTATGGTGCATTTTCTAGACATAACTGTAATCCAACTAATGAAAAATAATTCAAAATTTTCCATAGGAGTAGAACTGCTTGCCAACAATCAACTGGCACCAGAATGGAAAGTGATCTGTGCAGTTTTCTTGCTGATTTAATTCTCATTGTATCCTCTGCTGATCTAATTGCTAATCTTTTAATTTATCTCTTTGCCTTAAAACTGATTTTCCTTAGGCAGCACTGGAGTCTTTACAGTCTTTCGAATTTCACAGCCAATCTCTCATCATTAAAGACACGGTGTAGTAGTATTATGCAGCATAGTTTTAATTCCTTTATGCTGTTTAAGTACATACAGTGAGTTGTAAGTGTTGTGTGACTGCAGACATGCTGGATAATAATCTAGCTGTGATTAGAATAATGATTTAGAAACTCTTCCTGTGGGCTCTTCTGTTCAGGTGAGTTTTCTGATTGACTTCCAGTTGATTTCTGAGGGCAGCTCTTTCCTTTCTATGTATAATGGTATGGATTTATTAATTCATTTTTTCCCCTCATTTTTTCTTTCTTTGCACTTATGTTTTCTTTCATCTCTAGTTTGTTACAGGTTTTTAATACTTTATTGTATTATTGCACACATTTTAAAATGCTTCTTGTATCATTAGATACATACAAAATTTTCCTTTTTCAGTCACTCTGCTGCGTTGAGTATGTGTGCTCAATTGAGTGTGCAGTACAGCTGGTGAGACCGTGGCCACGGTTCGCGTGGATGGTTCTGCAGGTAGCCTCTGTGTGCTGATAGCATGGTACTAGAAAATCTTCTTCCTTCCACTCGCTCTTGCAGAGAGTTGCTGGGAAACCCTACGTGCTGAGGTTCCCTGTGGTTGGAGAATTCTGCTCTTTGGTGTGTGGAAGCTGCTGCCGCTGCCTGGGGGAGAGCTGTGTTTCTGGAGTGGTTAAATAGGTATGGATGCAGAAAACATGCTTGCCTGCGTGTGAACAAATTTCATCAGGGTATAACAGTGTAACAGCAAATACAGCTGGCTGAATTCTGTGCTCTGGACTGTTTTATGAATTTGTTCCAGGTGGAAATTCATCTCTTTTCCTTCAGTCCTTCCTTGGATAGGAAACCAAACAGTGCGCTCTCTTGGCTGGTTCTTTCCCTGCTTGCCGTTGGTATTTTGTTGGCTGTTTTCATGTGTCTTTTGGCTCCTTCTCTGATTGGAAGAACTAAGTTTGCCAGAAATTTTATTGACACTGTACTACCTGGTTTTGCAGTTACTTGTTTTGTACTGCTTTGTGCTAGGGAAAAGAGTGGAGTGGCTTCCCCCCCCCTTCTTTTTCCTTTTGTGTCAAGTGAGTTTAGGCTCATTGCAAGACTGGAATGAGGACATGATTCACGTGTTTGTTTTTTCTGCAGTTGTATAAATTAATGTGGGTGGATGCTATAGTCTCATTTTTACAAGAACTAATTATTAAGCTTTTTATGAAATATCAGGATGAGATACCCAAATGGATGCCACAAGGTAAGACAGCTGCAGTTCCAAGTTCTTAAATGTAGGTGTCAGCATATTTTTCTAGGATATATTGTATTTTTTGTTGTTACTATACACACTTTTGTGACAGTTTTCTTTTAACTTCTGCTTATTTGTAGTACACCTTGTTAAGTCCTAAAGACTGCATTGAGGGCTTTATTCAGTGCAAGATCTCCACTGTAGTCAAAACCTGTAGTGGAGTTAGATCTTCTGGATGTTTTGTCAAGGGGAATTTTCGACTTTGAGGCATTTGATAGAATTAAAATGATTCTTTCATACAGGAGTGCTTAGTAGTCCTAGTAAGTAACCATTTAAAGATGTTTTAAGATGACTACTCCCTAAAATTGCTTAGACTTTTCTTCTTCATCTGCCCTGTCCTCCACTGCGTGTCCATCTTCGCTTTTATAATGTTCAGTCTGATAAGCAAATCCTGGAGAAGTGTTTGTCTAGTTTAAGCTCAGCAAGCCTGGGCAGAACATATTTGTTATCCCAAGACCATTAAGTATCTGTATAGTGAAAAGCATTCTGTTCTTTATCACTTTTAGTTTTCATCTGGGTGGACTTTTGAGCACTATTGAAAATAAAGGTGCGAATTAAGTGACAGGCACTTGAAAGGATGATGAGGCTGATCAGTTCTGTATCTTCTCTTGCAAGCCTTGTCTTTTTATCCATAGGGAATGTCTGCTTCTTAAGAATTATCATATAGGAGTTAATGTGAGCTAGCAGTTGTTATTCAGTAGCGTCGGGCAGTATAAATTATCTGCAATATGTGGGACGCTCTCAGATAACTTACAGACAAGTGGAGCTTTTTATTAGTATATTTTGTGTCGTGCGCATTGGTAACTGATCAGATTGTTTGACATAGTTTGACCTTTTGGTAGTTTGCTTTACTTTCTATTTCATATATTCTATTCTGATCAATAGCATAAAAATGATTGCAAAGTTTTTGAGCTGTGGCCTTCTAGAATATAGAGCAGGAGGAGTGGTCTTGGACAGGAGAGCGGTTGTCCGGGGTGCCTGGCTGGATGTCAGAGAATTTGCACTGTTGGTGTTGTGACAGGCGTTTGTATTTACATTGGGCAGCTGGGATTGCTCTACCAACCTAAATACCAGTCCGAGCGCCTGCTGGTTGCATGGGACCAGGTCAGTAAATCACAGTGCAGAGGCACTGGGAAATTTAGCTAGGTGGTACGTGCACCTCAGTAGCTGTTGCTAAATAATAGTATGGAAAAGTGGTACGTTTTTCCATAGTGTTTGCGTGATTGAGAAATTTGTTTTCAATAAATGAAGTAGCAGAATTACTGTTGAGTTCAGTACCTAGAGAACATATTTAGAAGATTAAGTACGCCACGTTTTCTCATTTCTTCCCTCCCCTCTGCCCCCAAATAAACAGGTACTTGAGTGATAAAGTAGAGAAAAAGTATTGGAGAAAAGCATGTGGGGTTGAAAAGGGAATGGGATTCAAATTCTTCACAGCAGCCAGCAAAGTAATGTTTTTGCCTTCAAGCCACAGTAGATACAATAGAGCTAAGTGAAAGAAATCAACAGTTTGCTGTTTGAAAAGCACTCACTGGCAGAGTAATAAATTTTTAAAAGGCAGAATTAAATGGAAGAAAATCCTCAGTTTAGGGCCAGAGGAAAATGTCTATTTATTTCCATGTGGGTCTGCCTTGAATAGCAAAGTGGTGTTACTCTGGCATCCGATAACATACTTTATCAGGCACTTGGGGTAGAGGCAATAAGCCTGATGAGTAAGAGCCCTAGAAGAGTTGGTTTTATGATTTTGCTGGGGATTGAGAACGGGCAGCCGATGTAGTTAATCCTCACTGTCATGTCTTGTCACAAACAGTGTGTAATAATTAAATTACATCAGTGGCTTCACTGGTCCTTGGGAGTGAGAGATTCTGAAATGTCTGCAATACAGCCGAAACGGAGATGGAGTGTAATGGGTGCCACGCAGTGAGTGAGAGAAGATTGCTTAATCCTGGAGGCCAGGCTCTTTCACTAACAGATGGATTGTACCTTCTAGGAATGGAGTGCTGGGAAAAAGATGTGTGTGCTTCGCTGTTACGGGATAAATATAATAGATTCTATTTTTAGTGCAGAAGTCAAGCTAGGAAAATACCCCCCATTGTGGATTATGAATTTCTGGAATGAACAGCTTGGTTCTTGTCACTGCAACGCATCGGTGCCTGGCAATCCCTTGGCTTTTGGGGCACCATCAAGGCAGATGGGGTGCTGTTAAAATTCACTTTGTCCTGTCTGGGGTGTAGCACCTGTTCAGGGCAGGGAGAAGGCTGGGTTCAGTGCCTTGCTCCTGGGTGCTAGCGTGGCCTTTCAGGGAGGCCGTGTAGGTTGACTCAATTAACCTACATAGAGGACAGAGGTGTTGGATAGATGTCGGCAGACTGAAGGTGAAAGCATGGTGAAATAGATGCCCATTCTTACCGTGGGCTGTTTGTGACCTTCTGGTATTTAAAGAGCTGAAACGTTTCTTCAGAGAAGGGCTGAGGTGAGGCCTCAGTAGGTGTCTGTGAACCTCCTTCCCCGACGCGTAGGCCTGGCACTGTTGTGGAACGTGAACATGGCCAAGCAGCCTTCGGAGCAGTCCAAGGGCGACCACGGCAACCTGTTGTGAGTGTGAGCTTGGAGCAGCCACACATGAGAAAGAAGTAGCCACCTCTGGCTTTTGGAGCACCTTGAGCTCTTGAAGTCTGACCCTGGGAGTTAATACAGAGTTTGGAGGGGGATAAAGGGGCTTGAGAGCATATTGAACGATACACTTTAATACTGTCATTTCCCTATGCTTGGAACAGCTGTATGAGCTTTTGTTTTTTTTAAAGGAGGGCTGCAAACCCCTGCTCCCCCAGAGAGTCTGTTGTGGAATCACCTTGAACCTCGTAGAGGCCAGCAAGTGTTTAGAAGTCGTTAGATAAAAAGCTGCTGGGTATCAGCTGTGCGCTGAACAGCTCAAGCACTGAGCCTGAGGGTCCTTTGCTGCAGTTCCTGCAGGTTCTGCTGTGAACTACTCGCCCTCTCCTCTTTGGTCCCTGTGCTCGGGGAATACGCTTGCTGTAAGCTGTGCTCCAGCTTCTCTGTTTGTCCTTGTCACCCCTGACTCTGTTCCTCAGTCACGTACAGCAAAATACAGTTTCTGAGCTGCTTCTCACTGCTTCAGTGGCAGAAGGCTGTTTCATGCACTTTCCTTCACGATGGTAGCAATTGCAGGCAAAGTCTTGAACTTAATTGGAACTGTGGAGTTTGCGTGTGCTGGCTGGGGTATTTTTTTAGTGTCTTGCTGTCTAATTCTAAGGAAGTCTGTGTTGACTAGATGCCATGGTGATACTTGGGGGTTTAAATCTTGGCTAGAGGTAGACACTATTTCCTAAGAAGAGAAAAGAGCACATCCTTCATACTGGCTCAGCCTCCTTTCCAATTCTGAGCCCCTGATCCCAAACAAGAATTTCTGAGTAAACCCGTTATAAGTTCTTTTTAAAAATATTTACAAAACACAAAATTTAGTCTAATCCTAGTTTTTGGAAAAAATGAAATTATTTTTACTGTTTATTTTCTTTGAAAAGACATGTTCAGCTTGTTTCAAGTACCTGGCAAGGAAATTTTCAGTGTGGGTTGTTAAGTTTTGGCAGAGCTATAACCATCTAAAAGCAACAGGGATATTACTGGAAAGCATTCAAAAATATTAGCCATTACTATAGTTACCAGCTCGGGCTGTATTTCAGGTTGGGGTGGGGTTTTTTTTGTTTGGTTTTTGGTTTTGTTTTGTTTTGTTTTTTTTAAGCTGAATTCTAACTGGAAAAATTGCTGGGGATAAAATTACATCAGTGCAAGTAGTCCCAAAAGTGGGTACGCCGAGGTGGAGAGGAAGTTGGGTTCACAGGAGATCCCCCACACATTGAGTCCTGGGTGCTGCTGCTGTTTGGGCCGCACACCTCATAGTTCTCAGTAGCACTGTCCCAGGTGTAATAGCCATAATTCATCTTCCAGGGGAAAAAACCCCCACACTTGTTAGAGAATTTCAAGTTTTATTAGAATGAAATGAATTAATTAAAGCTGTCCCGGGAGATAATAGAGAACACTGTTTTCTGTGCTGCTTTTTTGTGAGCGACATAGTGCATAAAAATAAATACATGGAGTTGAAAGGGAGAGCTGATGAGTAAGTGTTTATTGCACAGATGTATTCTGGCTATGTTAGCTGCTATTTCAAGATCAGACATCTGTCCTTAAAATATTTTGCTGCTTGGAGGTTTTTTCTTTACCTTGAAATAAAGCCAAGTTTTCCCTTCATAAAGGAGAACACTTGAATAAACATAACGCTAGTATGAAGCCAGTTGGGACAAGTCTACTGGCAATGGCCAGAGTCCCCTTCACACTGGGAATTATTAGGAAGGCAGTGAGTCTGACTTCCCCATCTCACGGGCGGCTGGCACAGTCTCTGTTCTTGACTTCTGTATTGTTAAGCAGTTGGAGAGACAGAAGCGTACAGCAGTATTACACTAGGCCACTTTCATATGTGGTCTGTTATTTTGCAGAAAATATTAAATATGTCTTCCTTTGAACTTTGAACTTGCAAAACCTGCATGTGTTTAAGTACAGTGTACCGCAGGGATGGTTATGTACACACACCAAGCAGGTACCACTGGTAAAGCTGCCGTTGCAGAGAAAGATGGTTGAAAGGTGCGAGCGGCTTGGGAAGCCGAGGTTCTTATGTTCTGGAGAGCAGTGTTGGCACACAATGGTACTTAACTGTGAACTGGATTCTGCAGAAGTTTGCACACATTTCTGTTCCATAAAAAGGATTGAATTCTCTGAATGTTAGACCAGGTCACCAGAGCTGTAATGCTAGTAGTGGCTGAAATCATTATTGAATTCCTTTGTCCTCGGTTTACCTGTCTATGAAGTGTGCAGTGTACATCTGCCTCAGGGATTTTAAGTTTCTACAATCCACTGAGAACCTGGATGAGGTAACATTATTTTAACTTCTGTTAAATGTCTCTTCAGGAGAAGAGACAAGGGTTGAAACAGGTTAGCAATGTCTATGCTTCGCTTTGCCTCTAGGCATTTTTATTTTAAATCCAAAAATCTATTGCTCGGAGCGACTTCTGGCATTTATCTCTGCTTGTCACTGGAGTGGGCTGTACTGAGTCCTGAGGAATCAACACCGCTATAACACTGGCTGCAAGAAATAAATAAATAAAAACTAGCTATGAGCTTGCACAGTAAAATTCAGGACCATCTCTCCTCTGAACCGCGTAAATTAAGCTTGTCCAACAACAATCTAACTTTGATAAGTCTAGGAAGTAGAATTTAAAACAAATCTTGATAGGATCATTTGCCTTGGATATCAGTATTTACAGACACACGTGTTTTCTAAAATAATTGGTAATGGAAAGAATGTGAACATGTCCTTAACGTGTTAGACTAGAACATGCAGCTGTATTTCTTTATAATATATATGCACATGTAAGTTCTTGTTACTCTTTCTGCACTTTTCCGGTACTTAATTAAGTGCACTTTGAGTGAATGTGTGTGACAGTTTTCATGCCATTGACGCTTAAGTAATATGAAGCTGGTGGCAACCTAGCAGCACAGCCCTGTTAATACAGTTTTGCGGTTGAGAGTAGAGTTTATTTACATGTGTGGCCTTTGGCAGTAAGAGAAACATATACAGAGACTGTGGTGTCACTGTAGAACAACCTTCAGTTGTGTTTTGATCAGAAAGCCTTTCCTAACATGTTTCTAATAGAAAACCAGAAAAGCACTTTTTAATATGGTTAGAAACTATTCAGACACCAGTCTCTCTTCAGGATGGTCCTTCAGGTCATGCTGAGAACTTAACCAGTCTTCATTATTGGTTTTGTAAGGTCCCATCTCTGTAATACCCACCACAACCATAAAACTTGCACAGATACGACTCAGAATGTAGTGTGGAGCTTGACCAAGGACCAATTTTTTTCCATTAATTTTCTTCAGCTTTTATTTAGGACATGGTCTGCAAAACCCCCTGCTGATAGCCTGAAAAAGGAGTGCCTACATAATTCAACAAAAAAGCTACTCT